>ABLG01000389.1:0-62360 GCA_000172435.1 Meloidogyne hapla
TATTTTGCAAAATTTCGCTTTTTCTAATTTTATCTTATGACTATTTTTATGTGGGCGCGCCACAACGTCAATCTACTAATTTTACAAGGATTTAAAGAAAAAAAAGATTAAAAAAACTTTTAAAAATAATTAATTCTCTACACCTTTCCAAACTGTTAAAAAACTTTTACCTTTTAATAAGCTACTTAATATATATTTATTTTTTTTTCTTTTAATGCTTCTAACACATTAAACCAACAAAAAAGTAATTTATATACAAACAAGTCGCGCAAACACCTACAAATTAAAGAAAGACTTTTCGGCGCAAACTTGTTTGGCGTTAAGGGTATTTTCAGATTTTTTAAATTTATTAAAAAAAAATTTTTTTTTGAAAAATTATCGAATCATTAAATATCATTAAAAATTATTCTTTAAAAGAAATTATTTTAAAAAATATATTAATATATTATTTAAAAAATATATTATTTAAAAAAAAATATCATTAAAAATTATTCTTTAAAAGAAATTATTTTCTGATCCATTCAATAAAAATTTATACATATTTTTATATTTCCAGAGAATCATGATTATCCTCATTCGCTATAACTTTTTTTTTAAATATTCTTTCATCATCAAATCCTTTTAGACAAAAGAAACCTTATTTCTACTGTTTTCAATTGTATAAGAATTATTTAAATTTATTGTCATTTTTGAAATTTATGGATTAAATTTTACCTTTACGCCAACTTTTTCTGCGCCGAAATGTCTTTATCTGCCTACAAACACCTTTCCTTCCTTCTCTCTCTTTCCAGCCTTAATTTTTATTTAATTCCCCAATGGTTGCTTGCCCTTGTTTCCTTCTTTTTTTTCCTTTCATTTACTTATTATTAAATTAATGCGACACTGCGCGAGTAGTTGGAAGAGGGAATGGCGTAAATATATATTTTGGTAGAAAGGGGAAAGGCAGAAAAGTCTTTTTCTTTCTTTTTTTAATCCATTCAATTCTATCCATGTGTGTTGGTTTTAGTGGCAATAAAAAGAAATTGAAAGCCATCTTTGTAAATAAATACAAAATAGATCCAAGGACAACCAACAAATTTTAGAAAATTTATTTCTTTTTTATTTATTTATTCAATTGTAGCCATTTTAGAGAGAGAAAAATAAATTCAAAATTTATTTTTGACCTAAATAAATATTTAATTAATTTACTGCCAAAAACCTCTTTTTAATTGTTAAATAAAAATTAATTTTTGTTTTTCTATTATAATTAGAGAAAATAAATTTAAAAAATTTTATTTAAGTTTTCTCCCCTTTTTTGCGTTTCTTAAAAATTAAATTCTCATTTTCGGGATGAGAGAGGATATGTTTATGATAATTTAAAAATTTACTTATTTTATTATATTTATATTTTTCTGGATTTGTGAGGGTTTCTTTGAGAGATTAATTCTCTCACATCATTTTTAAGGAAACAATTTCACAACCGAGATTCGATTTTTTCGATTTTATATGTTAGAAAATAATAAAATCTTTTGAGATCAATTTTTATAATGTTCTAACAAAGGATTTCCATTTTTAAAAAACAAATATTTAAAATTCATTTAAATATTTACAAAAATAAAAATAAATATTTTTAACAATTTTGTAATATTCACGATCAAATATTCCCGAATAAAAAATAAAAAAAAATACCTAAAAGTACTAAATTTGTGTGTGGTCCTTTTAAAAACAATTTTATTTCTTTCAATCATTTTATTATTTTTTTAAAGAAATTATGAAAATGTAAAAATAAATAATTATTTTTCTTAAAAATAATGTTAATTTCAATTTTATTAAAATTTATTTTAACATTTTTTATTTCTTTTTTAAATTATTCAAATGCCCTAAAATGTAAATGTACACAAAGTTCACCGGTAAAATTTAATTGTTTTAATTTAAATTATTTTTTTTTAATTTTCAGAAAGTTCCTTGTCAGGTATTTTAATTTAATTAAAAAATTATTTTAATTGCAAAAATGAAAAAAAATTCTCTTGGGGATTTATTGTGAATGATGATTGAGTGAGAGGGGAAGGAGAGGACGTATTTACTTTATTTTTTGTAATTTATTTACTTTGAAATTATATATGCTCATTAACAGAAACATTGAGAATGTCAAATTGGATCGAGATTTACGAATATTACTTTAAAATACAAAATACAATTGAGAAGCCTCCACTTCTAATTCCCCCCCCCCCCCCCCCCCCCCACCAATTCTTTTTTTTTGATCTCCCGTTTATCGAAAAAAAAAAAATTTTTTTACTCAATCCTGTCCCATTTTAATTCTTTCCACTGTCACTGAAAAAATGAAAAAATTCTTTACAATTAATATTTTAATTAAAAATTTAAAGCACGGCGTTTGTGAAGTACCAACAAAAATTTCCTCTTGTCTAATGCTTGGTAATTTAAAAATAATTTTTATAAAATTATTTAAATAAAAGATCACCCAAAATCTGGACTTCATTATGCTTGCTCAACTAATGCAAATTTAGGTGAAGGAGAATGTGTAGAGAAAAAATCAAAAACTGGAGCTAATGTTAAAGTAAATATTTTCATAAAAATTCTTTTTTGAAAGAAATAGTTTAACAGAAATTTTAGAGGTTATAAATTTTTAAATCTGAAAAAACAAAGAAAAAACACAGTTTTGGCGCGGTTTCCCTAGAAAATATTTTTTAAACAAATAATTGTGAGAACTAATAGATCTCAGAGTAGAGGGGATATGTGGAAAAGCTGAGGGCGGGAAGAATTAACCCATCCTTTATTAATCTAAGGACAAATGACCGTCTTGTCTAATAATAAAATAAATAAATTTTAATTTAAAAAAAGGTCTGTTCTTGTTATTCTTCTGATTTCTGTAATTTCAAAATCTGGCCAGATGGACAAGAATTAGAAGAACAAAATAGTAAAAGTGAAGAAGATGATGATGAAGAAGAAAATGAAAAAGATTATGAAGAAAATAAAAAAGAAGAAATAAATAATTCAAATAAAGAAATATCTTCTAATAATTCAATTAATTTAAAATATTCTTTTTTAATTATTTTTATTTTAAATTTATTTATTTTTTATTTTAATTCTTTTAAATAAATAAAAATATTTAATTTAATTAATTATTTGTATTTATTAGGCAAAATATTAAGTTTGTTCTATTATTTGTCTCTCTTATGTTAATGTACATATTTGCACACTCTCTCTCATACTGCTAAACGAAAATCCGGAAAATGTGAATGTTAGAGAAAAAATAAAGAGAAGAAAATAAAAACTTTTCCGGAATTTTTCCGGATTATCAAAAATAATACAAGAGAGTATATAAATAAGAGAGAGTGTAAGAGAGATTTCCAACGTTCACTAATATTTAATTTAAATAATATTTATTTTTTATTTTCATCACAAATTTTTTTCTTCAAAAGTAATTACTCAAATTTGACTCCCTAAAAATTAAAAAAAATATTTTTAATTTTCTAAAGATTAATTTTAAAAAATACCTGAGCCAAAGGTAAATCTTTCCCAAAATTAATTGTACAAGTAGATCTACGCATATAATTCTTTAAATAAATAAATTAATTAAAAAAATATTTAATAATTTATTTTTTACTTTCCAAGCATCAGAACCACTTTCTCTTCTTAAAAAATAATTTAAAAAATATAATTATCATTCCAAACCCTCCCCCAGTTTCTTTTTCTCCACCAAAAGCACCTCCAATTTCTGCTCCACTCGTTCCAATATTTACATTTACTATACCACAATCACTTCCAAAAGGTCTTTTAATTTATTTTTAATTTTTTAAAATTAATTTCCTTCTTTACCCAATCCATTTAAAAAGATTTTCAATATTTTGTGTAAATAATGAAGAAGAAAGTCCTTGTTTTGTTTCATTATTAAAAGATATTGCTTCTTCAAAACTATCTACTCTAAAAATAAATTTCTTTGAATTTTCTCTCTTAAATTTACTTTAAAATATAGCAAATCGGTGCAAATGTTTCTTTTAAAACCAAAGAAGAATTATGTGCCAATCCACTAATTAAAGTTGGCAAAACATAATTTCCTTTTAATTCTTCTAATATTTTACCACCACATTCTATTTTACCTCCCTTTAAATTAAAAAATAAAAAAAAAATCTTTTTAATTTTCAAACATTAGCAATAGCTTCAGCAATAGCTGATTTATAAACATCAACAGATGTTTTTGTATGTAATGGGCCAACCAAAGTATTTTGATTTAACTGAAGAAATGATTATTTAATTAATAACAGAGCTTTCTCACTTAGTCCAATCTTTGAGAAAAATGCGGATGGACTAACTTGGAGTTTAGAATATGTGGGATATGTTAAAGTTAGGGACTTAACCCTGTCTGAACAGACAGGGTTAATTGAGAGAGATTAATTTTGAAAGGAATAAGTAAGAGAGAGATTAAATTCTTCTAACCGGATCACCGATTCTTGACTCAATTTGTTTAAAAGCATTTATCAATCTTTCAATAAGAATATCATAAACTTTTTTGTGTACAATTAAACGTCTAGTTGTTGTACATCTTTGACCTTTTAAAAAAAATAAATAAAAAGAATTTAATTTATTTTAATTTTTAAGGCATTTTAGTTTCATAATTTTTCCTCAAAAATTCCACTCCCTCATCGTCCAAAGAATTTTAAAATAAATAAATATTTAATTATTTGCCTGTAGTCCCAACACAAGAAAATGTAACTGCTGGCACAACTAAATCTAAATTTGCATCTTCCATTACTAAAACTGCATTATTTCCTCCAAGTTCAAGAAGTAACTTTAGAGAATACAAATAAATATTTATTTAAAAATTTAATTACTTTTCCAAATCGTGCCTGTACATGTTGACCAACAATACGGCCAACTTCTGTAGAGCCCGTAAATGAAACCAAATCAACTCGAGGATCTTTAGTTAGCAATCTAAATTTAAAATTTAAAAAATATTTAAAATATAGTAATAATCTTTGAAAAAATATTTATAATTTTTTTAATTTTTTGGTGTTATAGAAGGGAAAGCTAGCTAGTCACAGTGTCATAACTAAACGTAAAAATTCATAGCAAGACGAATTTAGTACCATTCGACTCAGCTCGACAAAATACGTCAAATCATGCCAGAATTGATTTGATTTGGCTTTCATAAACTTAGTTATAGGTCCTGTAACAGATTGGGAAGCAGTAGATTTTGTAAAAAAACAGTAAATAAAGTTCTACTATAAAAACACAATTAAAATCAACTTTTTTCTAAAGCCTCAAAGATTATTCTGCTGCTGTATTCATCTGTTCGCTCAACGACAACAACAACAAAAGGGAAACTGCTACAATGGTGCAAGGAAAGTTCGTGTCTCTAATGGTTGTGTTCACTATTGCTATTCTTCAACTTGTCTCTGCCAATGACTGCGAGTTCCAAACGAAGCACTATGCCATCTCTGGATTTGTTGGATTTGGAATTGTGTTGGGAACGTGAGTTTTTTCTTTTTTTGTTCATTCAAACAAAAATTTATTTTCTTTTTTTTTTTAAAGCTTTCTCTTGATCGGAAGCATCTGCAATGTGTCTGCGTACTGTGCTGGCCCATCGTCGAAAAAGCCATAAACAAAAGAAGTGAATAGATGAGGATAGATAGATGATAGATAAAATAAATAAATAAAGAGATTCTAAATAAATATTCTAATCCCTAAATAAATTGTTTGTTGTAATTATTGTTCCTTATGTTTTGTAATTGCCTTATTGTAATGTGTGGTTTGTAAGAAATAAATAACTAAAGCTGTTCTTTTCCTTAGTTTATTTTTAACTTAAGGAGAGTTGCTTAATATTTTTTGGAAGTTAAAAGGGAATAAAAGGGAAACGCGTTCTTATGTTTTCCAGTTTTTGCTAATGTGTCCTCTTCTCTAAAGAGAGAAGAAGACCTAGCTAAGGAAGTTATTTAATTTATTCCAAATAAAAACATACAATCCAATATCACTTCCTCCACAAATTAAAGAACAAATAGCTGGTGGAAGATTATTTTGTTTTAATACATTTTCAATTAAATGAGTAACAGCAATTGCAATTAAAGAAGTTGTTGGGGCTGGTTTCCATAATAAACAATTACCACAAGTTAAAGCTAATGCAGCATTCCAACCTTTTTTTAATAAAAATATTTTAATAATTAATATTTATTTTCAAAAAAAAGATAAGGAAGAACATTAAGTGAGGAATAATTTTAGAAGAGAGAAATCTTCTTCTTATCTTCTGGGGTCGCATGAATAATACTGTCATTTATTGATGACCTCTAGGGTATTGAACTCGTTGGATGGGATCTTGTGGTGTGAAGAGGGGATAACAAGAATTAAATTTGTGTGAATTGTCTTTTCAGTAAACAGTCCCACAAAATAAATAAATTAATTACCATAAACAGCTGCAGGGAAATTAAAAGCAGTAATTACACCAACCTTTAAATAAAAAATAAAAATAAAATAATTTATTTTTTTACAATTCCAAGAGGATTCCATTGTTCTAATAAAATATGTTCTTTTCTTTCTGAAGGTATAACACTTCCAGAAAACATTCTAGACAATCCTGTAGCAAAATCAGCAATATCAATTATTTCTTGAATTTCTCCTTTGCCTTCAGATAAAATTTTACCCATTTCCAAAGAAATCTTTTTTTTTTAATTTTTTCAAAAATTTTTTAAGAAAAAAACCAATTTTCCAAGATTTTCACATTCTTTTCTCAAACAATCCCCAATTTGTCTAACAATTTCCCCTCTAGCTGGGGCAGGTATATTTTGCCATATTTTAATAGATTCACGAGAATATTTTAAAACACGTTGATAATCCTTTAATATTTAATAAATAAATAATTTATTTAAAAAAAACCTCTTCAGAAGCTAATTGTACTTTAGCTATTGGTGTATTTGTTGAAGGACATAAAATATCAATAATCTAATTTTATTTAGATTTATTTTAAAAATTATTTAAAAATAAATTATCTTTTGACTTTATTTATCCATATGCCTTTTTTACAAGACTTAATTATTAATTTTTTATTCAAAATTTTATTGAGGTTTTTTCTGTCCACTTCTTGAATTTTTGCCGTCTTTATTGGCTGTAGGGTTTATTTTAAATACAAAAACTTTGGAAAAATCAACAGTTAAAGCATTTTTCTGAATTTTCAAAAATTAAATTAAGTAAAATCCTTTAATTAATCCTTTAATTTATCCTTTAAAATCCTTTAATAATTATTTTTTAAATTAATTTTTTCCCAACTTTTCCATTAGATTTCCATTTTTGTCCATCAAAAACACCATAATTTAATTCAGAAATTCCAAGTTCTTTTAAAAATAAATATTTATCAGAATTAATTAAATAAGAAGAATTCATTTTTGTAGATAAATATTTAATTAATAAATAATTATTTTGTTTTTTAATTAATTTAAATAAATTATTTCTCAACATTATTTTATTTATTTAAATAATCATTCCACATTTTACTGATAAAAAATTATATTAAAATTAAATATATAATTAATCAATACACACGAAACGATCAAATGATTTATTTTTAATTATTAAGTGAAAGGACAGACAGCCAATAACGATAAAATTAAAAAATAAATTAATGACCAGAATATATATGTAAATAAAATTTTTTAACGTTACCAGAACTTTTTTTATAAATTCTCCCTCTTATTTTATTTTCATTATAAAGAATTATTAAATATTTCCCTTTAAACCAGCTGAAAAAACTGTATTCTGACATTTTTAAATTAGGCATTTTGTAATATTTCCTAAGAGAAATTTTGAAACACCAATACATAAAAATTCCTCTTTTCTTGGCTAAAATAATTTTATTTTTTCACAATCTTAATAAAAAAACAAGTGATTAATTTAAATATTAAAAAAAAATAAAATTAAAATGATACCCCAACCAAATCAAGGAGGATTTAAAAGAGAAGCAAATGCCCAACAACAACAAACATTATCTACTTTACAAAAAGTTGTTAGATATGCAGAAAAGGGTTTTTAAATAATTTTTTAATTAAAAAATATTTTTTAAAAAAGATGATTTTCTTCTTTATTTGACCGCTGCTTTTGGTTTTATTTTTAAAAAAATTCAAAAAAAAAAATTTTTTAAAGGTATTATAATGCCTGGAATTATGTATTTTTTCTATCGTTATGTACATAATCGTTATCAAGTTTTGGAAATTTTTTATAAAATTTTTAAATTTAAATTTCTTCTTAGAATGCAAGAAAAAATCAGAAAAAACGTAAAGATGAAGGTAATAGAACTACAACAATTTTTTATTGTGGAGATTGTCCTGAGACTAAAGAAGTAATTTTTTTAATTTTAAAAAATAATTTTAAAAAGTAGCTTAGATTATAAAAACAATTTGGATTTTTTAAAATTGAAAATTTAAAAAAATTTTAAAAAATTAAAATTAATTTATTTTAATTTTAGATTACCTATAAATTAACAGAAAATTTACATTTTGACCCTTTTGTTGCTAAATTGGGTGCTTTAGAATTAGAAAAAGCTAGAAATTCAAAGGCTTTACATATTTATATTTTAAATGAAAATGTTTTGATTAATGATAATTCTACTCGTTTTTCTGAATTTGTGGATTGGTTGGATGAATTAAAATATGAGAGAAGGGAAAGGTTAATTTAAAAATATAAAAAATTACAAATTTTATAAAGTCCGCAAAATATGAAAATTTTGCGGACTATTTTGTCCGCAAAATTAGTCTTGAGAAAATTTGTCCGCAATACTTTTGCGGACAAGGAAAAAATAAATTTTTTAAAATATTTTTTTTTATTTTTTAAAGAAGTTATCTTCGACATACACATTTTACAATTATTTATATTAACAAAAAAGAAATGGAAAATGAAAATAATTCTGATAAGGTTTTATTTTAATTAAAAAAATTAATTTACTTAACATTAAAAGCAATTAATTAATTCTTTCGAAAAACGACTTCTTTCTCTTGAATCAAAACAACTTTATGAAACATTAATTATTAAAGGAAAGCAACAATGTAATCATGAATTTTATAATAAATTAAATGATTTGTTGAAACGATTTAATGTAATTTTTTTAAATATTATATTTTTAATTAAAAAAATATTTTATTTAACATTTAAATAATTTTTAACACTCTCTCTCAAGTACAATTTAATTTAAAAAAATGAAAAGGCCCAGGCCCGAAGCAGGCAGTGGCTAGCTAGACCCAACAGTCTTCTCAATTAATTAAGCCCGCTCAGGTTGATAAAACCTGAGCGGGCTCGAACCCACGACATCACAACGGAAAGCGAGAACGCTAACCATTACACCACAACACAACTAAATATATATAATTAAATATCATATATATATCGAAGAAAATCCCTTATAACCCCTTAAAGTCTAGTATTTCATTAGAGCCAATGGTGATTGTGTATAAAATAGGAAGAATATGAGTTTTATACAGAAATCAAAATTCCGAATTTTAAATCAACATTCAGAAAAAACTAAAAAATTATTTTTTAAAAATTTTCATTTTCAGTATGGAGAATTTGATTCATTAAATGCAGAATCTGACGTCTACACGGAAAGTGAGAGGTATAAAAAAATTTTTCTAGATTTTAAAACCGGAAATAAAATTTTTAGTGAGTGAAAGAATTACATTGTCAAGAATTGGCTACAATTATTTTTTAACTTCAAAATGATCTCAACCAATTAATAATAATAAGAAAATTAATAAATCTCATTTCTAATAGTAGACTTCTTGGATCTCTCCTTTCAGAATTGTTTCGAAATTTCGAGTTTTTTTCCTAAATCTTGAAAAATTTAATATTTAAATTTTTTCTTAAAATTTTTATCAAAATTAATTTCGAAACATTCTGATTAATTCAATATTCCTATAATATTTTTTTTAACCCATCTAATCATTTTATAAAATATTTTCTAGTCAATAACATTCATTTTTATCAAAATAAGTAAATAATTCGTTTCTGGGAATGTCTTCTGGTAAAATTTAAAATAAATATAAATAAACTCGTATAGAAAAATTCGTTAAAAAAATTCCGTCAAAAATCCTCTTAAGGACTAAAATCGTGTTCACAAATTTCCGTAATATCCTCACTCATTTCCACTTCTTCAGTAATACGAGAATTACTCGAAACAGCTTGAAGCCATTGTACTTCACGTTCTTGACTTGGTCTAGGTGTTGAAGTAATTATACGGTCTGGATCAAATCCTCGTTCATGAAATGAAGTATCAATTGTATCATTGAGAGAATTTGAGTCAGTCGTTGCACGATGTCCAGTTCTACCGAGACGTTCTCTTTTAAGAATTTGAATGCACTCACTAATTTTTTGTAAAATAGGCACATCATTATCCTTATAAATAGAATTAATCTTTCTCTACTAGTTTGGAATATTTAGTTCTTTAGATTTACTTTTAAAGTTTCCCTAGAAATTTCCATAAAATTTCCCCATATTTTTTTTAGAAATTGTCTGGTGAACCAATAAAAAGTCTAAAAAGATATCATCGAAGAAGGTAATCCAGATTTACCCCAAACATCAATTCCAGTCATAGTTCTGGATTTGAAGAGAATTCTTTCAACGCCCCATGATTTTTAATCTGAACCCAAAAAATAAAAATATAAAACTAACATTGTCAGCAACTTTATCCTTCATCATATCTTTAACTTTATCTCCTGTCCCACCAATTTGTTCTTTAATACATTCAGCCAAAGAACGATCAGCATGAGTATATTTAAATTGTGTGTTTGTGTCTGTATTTGAATATTCCTCCAATTGTTTTCCCAAAATTCCTTCAGAAATTATTGTTAAACATTTTTTGAATTCACAATTTCCATAAAATTTATTTACCTAAAAATATTTAAAAAATATTATTTTAAACTTTTTTTCTAACCATTTCATCAACAGTAAAAACATCATCAGTTCTTGGTCCAAGTAATTGAATAATTGAATCATCAACATTTATAGCCTTTTTCTCTTCTCTTTTGACTCGAACAAAAATCTATTAAAAAACATTTTTTTTAATTTATAGACAGAATGTCCCAAATAACAAAAAAGTCAGTAAAAAGAAATTTCGTTAGTAACAGTCTTATTAATGATAATAAAAAATAAATAAAATTTCAAAAACGAAACTTTAAAAAATTCTGACGAAAAAAATCAATCAAAAGACTTTCCCCTATTCGATTAAAATATTTTTAAAAATTTAACCATTTCAGTAGCATTTGCAACACGATCCATATATTTAGCTCCAAATTTTCGGCCATTAATTGGCTTTAAATAAAAAATTATTTTCAATAAAATTAATTTAAAAATTACCGGAATGTTTAACCACTTTCCAGAATAAACAACTTTAAGTCGAACACGTGGTGGAAAAGGTCTGCTAGGTTCACGCTCAATCTCTGCAGTCTCCAACATTTGTTCAATTTTAGCGTCTATAATTTGTTCATCCTTAAAATTTATTTTTAAAAACAAAAAATTCTATTTTTTATTAACCCTCATATTCTTTTGTCTAAAAGTTGTTTTTGGAACCTTTGCAGCAGGTTCAGACTCATTCAGATCAAGTTCATCAATTATTAATTGTCTAACTGTTTTCAGTTCAAACTTTTTTAATTTAAATTGTTTCTTATGTACGGACCTTAAAAATAAAATTTAAAAAATTTCTAAGTCTCTATAGAGTTCCCCTCTTTAACAAAGAATTCTTGGACGTCCCAAACAACCACTAAAAAAAATTACATTATTCCAATATGCTTCTTTTTTGCTTCTTCAGTACTTAATGCTGTAGCAACTGTACTTCCCGGTTGGATAATATAAAAAGATCTATTTTGTCCATTAACATCAAAACTTCTAAAATCTGGATCTAAAATTTAAAAAACAAATTTTAGATATTAAAATTTAAAAATAAACCAATAAGGCACTCATGTTCATGTCCCCAAATAATAACATCAAAAAATCCTGGAATACATTTGAATGAAACATGAGATTTTGTACTTCGCAGTTTGCTACGAGGAGGTCGATTTTGATGAAGAACAAGAATATAAAACCAATCATCATCTTCTGGACGTTTAAATTTAATCTTTCCTTCTAAAAAATATTTTTGAAAATTAAAATGATTGGGAGATGGTTGTTAGTTCAACGATGGAATTTTAAAGTTTCGGAGCGAAGGTGGGTTATGGAACTTGACCAAAAATAAAAATAAGACATGAATTTTTCGGTTATAGAGGAATCTATTCAAAATTTAATTACTAGAAAATGCTCGAGCCAAACGATCGTCACGTTGACTTCCAATCCCATACAATGCAATTTTGGTACATCCACGCTTTAGAAGAATTGGTGCAACTTCAAGCTAAATAATCAATTTAATTTTTAAAGTTAAATTTAATAAAAGAACCTGATCCAAATCACAATATTTTCCAAACAAATTTAAAAGACCAGACTCGTGAACAACATCAAGAGCTGATAAACCCTTAAAAAATAATAATAAGGAAATTAAATTTTGAAGAGTCAGCAAGCTTTATCCGCAAACTAAAAATACAGAAAATTTTGAAAGCTGGGACTAGGGTTGTACCACGTCCGCGAAAGTCGGGGAATTTGCCATTCTTTGGATCCCTCCCTTCTCCATGAAAATTCTGATAGATAAAACTTGCGGAAAGCCGGGAATATAAAAAAGATTTATTAATTCAAAATATAACCTTTCCAGATAAATCATCATGATTCCCATGAATAGTAAATATAGGCATTGTAATACGCAAAGTGTCGTCGAGATAATTCACTGAAGGGAAATTGCTGTGTTGAAAGTTGATGGTAGGATCAGAAACAAAATCCAAGTCAGGCTTCTCCCCTCTAGTGCAATAAGTCCGCAAAAGACGAACAACTTTAAGTTGTGTTTCACGTGTTGGATGATTCTCGTGGAAAAGGTCTCCAGCTAAAATAATTTAAAAATAAAATTAAAAAAAATAAATAAAAAATACCTAATAGAACAAAATCAACTTTAGCATCTTTTGCATTTGAAAGAACTTCACGTAAAGATTCAAAGGAATCATTTCCAATATATTGCTTATTTTCCCCATATCCAGCATGAATATCAGAAGCAATTAAGAATTTAATAATATCAGAATCTAGTACCATTTGTAAGAAAAGATCTGAAAAAATAAATTATAACACTAAAAGCAGAAAAAATTTCAGTTGTTTTAAATATAACACTAGTAATCCCACTGATAGACTGACTGGGAAATGTAATTAAAAAATGCAACTTTGCAAATCAAATATACTAAAAGAATTAGCAACAGTCATGGTAATTATTTCTATTTTTAAGAATTAAAATATATTAAGGTACAAATAAAACAATAAAATTTGATTTAAAAACAAAAAAAAATAAAACTTTATAATAAAGGCATTCAAATTGAGATCTAAATTTTTAAATTAACAAAACATTAATTTCCATTATTTCTCAACTTTTTGTAAGTTTCATCCAATTTCAAATTCTCAGTGCCTTGCTTCAAACTCTCTAAATCATGCATCAACCTCTCAGTGCTACGCTTCATTTCATCTATATTGTCCATTGCAATAACGAATATGCCGACAAGAATACCATTAATTGTCAAACATATGGCAAAAAATCCAGACACTAAAACAGCTGCCATCAAGCTTCGGTTATCCTAAAATCATAAATCAATCTATTGATCAAATTATACGACAAAAGCAAACCTTTTCTCCTTTTGTTAAAATGTATATTACTGAGATAATAATGAATATTGCCACTGCAAAAATGAACATAAAGAGTGCAAAATCTAGAAATGAATCTTATGTAATCTAATGATTTATTAAAAATTGTTTAAGCAGATATTGTCAGAAGATAAAACATTCTAATGGAAAATACGAGAAGACCCCAAAATTTCAAAAATAAGTCTGTAAAATATAAAAAAAATTACATTTAAAATACCAACTAGCGCGGCTTCTTATCACGACTTTGCGCTCACAAGCCACCTCAAAAATCTTATTTTCCACATCGATAAGCGAAAAAAGAAATGCACTTTTTTCGGAATCAAAGCTGAAAATAAAAGTTCCATTTTTCAAACAATGCAGAAAACATACCAAACGGGATACACTTTTTTATCTTTGTTATCTTTATATGTCAAATAAGCACCAGGTAAGAGACGGCCAATCGTAGCCAAAGGCAATGTACCCTCACCATCAAGGCGAAATAACAAAGTATCGCTTGCCAAACCCAAATGTGCCGGGACTTTGACCAAGATCTAAAAATAAAACTCAAAAAAGTACAAAATTTAAAGTACTAACTTCTTTGTTTGCCATAGATGATCCTCCACTCATATCAATTTTTCAATTTAAATTAATTTTACAAAAATAGTAGCAAAATATCTGAAGAAAAACTTGTATATCAGAACATTTATTGAAAATATATATTAATGTAAATTGTCATAACATTTTAAACAATAATAGTTTATTTTATATTGCTTCCTCCTTTCATAGGGCTTCATGCTAAAAACTTGGTGTACCCAATTAACACCTCTCAGTGTCACGGGGTAGAAATTTTACTCGATGCTTACAAAAAAAGTTGAAAAAATCCAAATTAAGCTTAAAAATTAACAATTAATTATTTAGAGTCAGTCCGCAAATGTCGGTTTTTAAAGGCAATTAGCAAATGTCGTTCCTCAAGTGCGGGAAAAGGGTGCCGTGTGATTTGGGCAGTGAGTGAATTGGGCAGTAAATGTTTTTTAAAAATTTATTTTTCTCAAAATAACTTGAGTAATATGAAAATTGTAATTATGAGTGAATTGGGCAGTAATTCTGCTTAACAAGCAAATATATAAAAGAAGCTGCCAGCATTCTAAAAATCAAGGTTGACTACAGCTTCGAGGCTGAATCAAGAATGGAGGAAGGGATGGAATACTGGCGCTATACCAGAAAAATACCTTAATTCCCAGGTCGAGAGACGGTTCAAATAAAATGCCTTTTTTTTGTGCACACCACTTACACTTTTAAAAGTTGCTTGTAAAAATGAATTATTGCCCAAATCACTCATAATTACATTTTTCATATTACTCAAGTTGTTTGTTTTTTTTTGAGGAAAATAAATTTTTAAAAAACATTTACTGCCCAAATCACCTACCACGGGGAAAAGTCGGTCCGCAAATGCGCGTCCGCAAAAGTCCGCTAACCAAATGCTCGAGCCAAACGATGGTCACGTTGACTTCCAATCCCATACAATGCAATTTTGGTACATCCACGCTTTAGAAGAATTGGTGCAACTTCAAGCTAAATAATCAATTTAATTTTTAAAGTTAAATTTAATAAAAGAACCTGATCCAAATCACAATATTTTCCAAACAAATTTAAAAGACCAGACTCGTGAACAACATCAAGAGCTGATAAACCCTTAAAAAATAATAATAAGGAAATTAAATTTTGAAGAGTCAGCAAGCTTTATCCGCAAACTAAAAATACAGAAAATTTTGAGGTACTTTTTTCATATACCGCCCCCCCTCCCTATTTGAGTCTCAAAAGATAATCCTTTATTTTTCCTGTCAATCATTTATTTTCCTTAAGCAATATAAGTAAAAAGTAATTGGTAGAATGCATATAATCCGCAATTCCATTAAAAATGCAAATCATTTATTTATGTTAACTTAAATTTTCTTTCTTTCTAAATTAATTATAGTTATGAAATATGATCAATTAGTTACACATGTAGATGAGCTTGGTGAAGGAGACATAAGCTTGGGATGTATCCGTTTTTTTCAACAACGTGGAATTTTGCATCGAGAGCGAATCTGTGATAGATGCGGAAAAGATATGAGGATTTCTACGGATCGAGGCAATTATGTATGGAGATGTAAATTTAAGAAATGTAAATCTAAAAGAGGAATCCGCACTAGAAATTTTTTTGATGAAATTTTGAATGGAATTGCGGATTATATGCCTCCTTTCTAACTTTTACTCACTAATTTTACTCATAAATTTACTTTTTACTTATATTGCTTAAGGAAAATAAATGATTGACAGGAAAAATAAAGGATTATTTTTTGAGACTCAAATAGGGAGGGGGGGCGGTATATGAAAAAAGTACCTTGAAATATACTAAGGTACAAATAAAACAAAATTTGATTTAGCAACAGAAAAAAAATTAAATAAAACTTTATCATAAAGGCACTCTACTTGAGATCGAAATTTTTAAATTAACAACAAAACAAAAAAACAAATTAATTTTCTCCATTTTTATTTTCAATTTTTTTCTTAATTTCCGCCAATTCATGTTTCACTTCAGTGAAGTTGTCCTTTGCGACAACAAACATCCCAATGAAGACACCTACAATTGTAAGGCAAATGCCAGCCAAACCGGCCCACGCCGAGACAGCAGAAAACAAGAGCGAATGTTCCTAAAATCACACATCAATCTAATTAAATGATATGACAAAAGCAAACCTTTTCTGACTCGCGTGTTGAAAATATAAACAATACCAACATAACAACAACAAAAGCCAAGAGTACCAATGCAATAGCTAAAAATGAAACAAATATTATTAAAAGTATAAAAAAATTTGAGTATCCACAAAAATTAAAAATAAATAAAAAATTACTCTTAAAATCCCAACTAGTGCTGCTTTTTATTGGCGTTCCAATTTGGGTGTCCAAAATAACTTCAAACTTCTTATCAGCACCAAGAGGTGGAAATAGAAAATCACCATCGGATCTGGCAAAATAGCAATTTATAAAATACACTAAAATAAATAAACCTGACGCTAGACTTTTGATCTTCAGAATTCTTGTATCGCAGCCCAACAGCTCCTGGATATTCTCGAGTGAGCGCTGTAATTGGTAACTTCCCTTCGGTTGTTGGAATTCGCAAATACACTTCTCCACCCATAAATGGCAGATATGAGATGAATCCAACTTTAGGAACAAAAGTGCAAATGTACTGAAACAAGATCGAATTAAGATTTTGAAAAATTAAAAATGATGCCAATTTTATCTCTAAAGTATTCATGATTAAGAATGCTACTTTGGAATTAAGAAAAGTCATAGCAGCATAAAAATTAAAATTTTGAATTATATAGATTTTAATTCAAAATTATAATTAAAAGAAAATACTTCATCATTACTGCCTTCTGTGGAAGGAGAGGTTGCACTGCTTGTACTAGTTTGAATATCAACCTTAAAAATTGGAATATCAACCTTTAACAAACTGGTTACGAAAATCTTAAGGGAATTCCTACTCCTTCCTCCAAGTAACTGTTATGGAATGATTCTGAAAGAGCAGATAGACGACAGGATGGCCAAGTCATACTTAAAAATACCAAAATTTCAAAATATTACCTTCACCTTAGATTCACGTCTAGCACCACCACCAGTCATTTGTTTAACTCCAGAGAAATAAAAGTCCAAAATAATCTGAAAATCATAAAAAATCAAACTTCACGATAAAAAAATTAATTAGAAAATAATGATAAATGTGAATAATCAACATTTATTAAAATAAATAATAATAGTCAATTATTTTAACCCAAAACCAAAAAATAAAACAAAATACTTCTCCCATCTCTATATAATTAAAAAGTCATTACAAGTGAAAACAAAAAAAAATATATAATTTTGATGGGAAAAACTAAAAATTATATAAAATAGATTTTTTAATATGGAATTTGCGATTTATTTAAGTCAAGATTCTCCTTTTTAATATTATTCTTATTTGTAATTTTCACACACTTCATTTATTAAAAGGAAAAGTCGCATAAGCAGGTGTTGCTCCAAATGGTGCAGCAGGTATTGCACCAGGATATGTAGAATTTTGAACAGATGGATAGGCTGGCAACATGAGTTGGGGCTCCACTAAAGTGCAAAAAAAATCTAAGAAACAAGTATAACAAAAAACATACTAATATTTCCTGAACGTTGTTGTTGTTCTTTGACCTCTTCCTTTCTTTCAGCCTCAGCTCTTTCAAGTCGTTCCAACTTAAAAACATTATTTTATATAATCATTTAAATTTTAATAAAATACCCTCGATCCAAAATCACGAACAGTTTGTATCATAAAAGGCATAGCACAATCAACAATTTTGTGTCTCCAAGCCAATTCTAATACAATATCAGGTTTCAGAAGATCATAACATTTGTATAGTAAAGCAGAGAAACAATCATTTAGTCCTTCTTGCAAGAAAAATTTCATTAAACCTTCAACAACTTCTGGCTGACGACTCTCTGCTGCATAATCCATTGCGTCCTTAAAATAAAAGAAATTTATACAAATTAAAAAAAATTTACTGAGTAAAGTTTGTCTCTTTTGCAAATTTCTACTGATTGTTTCCAACGATTATTTCCTTTGTAGAGATAAGCAGATATACGACGAAATTCAACCAATGAATGCTGTTCCAATTGTTGAGCCAACGCAATATTATCAAAATTATCATAAGTTTCAATACTGGCCTTTAATGATTCATAATCTTCGTCATCGATAAATAATTGATTGAGACATTCATTGAGTGCTTTGTTGTTAAAGTTCTGAACGTGGCGAAGATATGGCTGGACAAGTGAAAGGTCGCCAGCTAAAAAAGAAAATATCTTCTAAATTTTAAAAATTAAAATTTTACATTTTTGGAAGAACATAACAGTTCGAGTTTGGTCTAGACGAGGTGACAAAACCATCAATAAATCAACTAACAACATCGGTTTGTAATCCAAATAGAACTGAATAGCTTTGTAGTAGAGCTCAACATTGGCAACCTATTAATATAAAATTCATTAATTAAATTTTAAAATTAAAAATACTTTTGTAACAATTTCTTTAAAATGTTGTTCACGCCAGGCTTCAGTTGGATGTTGAATCATTGTAATCACTGCATTATCATATTCTTCATATTTATCATACAAAAACACAAGTTCAGACCATAAATGAGCGTGTTCAGCAGCACGTAAAACCTTTAAAAAGGAGAATAATATTTTTTTAGAAATGTAAAGAAAAACCTTTGGTATATTAACACGTGACCAAAATAATTTTTAATAATAGCGAATCAACTCAGATCTGTCCTTGCACTAATCCATCCATTGAGTTGCCAGCTTTAGCAAGTGCAGCCCAAACTGCTGGTTCATTAACCTATTTCAGACTCAAATTCATAAGCCCGATCCAAATTTCTAACATTTTCAATTAGAACCTAAATTAACTTATAAAATTTTTCGAATAAAATACTAGAAAAAACCTTAATTGCTGAAGCATTCACACCAAATTTACGGAAGATTGCAAAAGCTTCCTCAAAGAGTTGGTTTGTAATGGCAATATTAGCAATGTCAGGCGCATCATAATTGTCAAGTTTCTGAATATATTCCATAACTCGTGAAGGACCAGCTCTCATTGCAGTTCAACGATGGAATTTAAAAGCTTCGGAGCGAAGGTGGGTTATGGAATTTGACCAAAGATAAAAATAAAACTGAATTTTTTTAATGTTCTTCAAGTTAACAGTATTAAACCTAGAGGAATCTATTCAAAATTTAATTACTGGAAAATGCTCGCGCCAATCGATCGTCACGTTGACTTCCAATTCCATACAGTGCAATTTTGGTACATTCACGCTTTAAAAGAATTGGTGCAACTTCAAGCTAAATAATCAATTTAATTTTTAGTTAAATCCAAAAGAACCTGATCCAAATCACAATATTTTCCAAACAAATTTAAAAGACCAGACTCGTGAACAACATCAAGAGCTGACAAACCCTTAAAAAAGAATAATAAAAATAAAGATTGGGAAGTTTAAATTAGTTCTGAAGAGTCCGCAAGTTTTATCCGCAAATTTATATTTAAACAAAATTTTGAAAAGCATGACTCTGGTTTACCATTAGTTAAAAATTGCGGAAAGCTGGGAATATAAAGAAAATTTAATTCAAAATATAACCTTTCCAGACAAATCATCATGATTCCCATGAATAGTAAATATAGGCATTGTAATACGCAGTGTCAAGATAATTCACTGAAGGGAAATTGCTGTGTTGAAAGTTGATGGTAGGATCAGAAACAAAATCCAAGTCAGGCTTCTCCCCTCTAGTGCAATAAGTCCGCAAAAGACGAACAACTTTAAGTTGTGTTTCACGTGTTGGATGATTCTCGTGGAAAAGGTCTCCAGCTAAAATAATTTAAAAATAAAATTTAAAAAAATAAATAAAAAATACCTAATAGAACAAAATCAACTTTAGCATCTTTTGCATTTGAAAGAACTTCACGCAACGATTCAAAAGAATCATTCCCAATTTGTTGCTTATTTTCCCCATATCCAGCATGAATATCAGAAGCAATTAAGAATTTTATAATGTCAGAATCTAGTACCATTTGTAAGAAAATTATCTGAAAAAATAACTGAAATATAACACTAGAAGCAATTTCAGTTGTTTCAAATATAATACTAGTTAAACTGATAAACTGACTGGGAAATGGAATAAAGAAAATTCATCTTTGCAAATAGCCAAATACGAAGAAAATTAGAATCAGTCGGGGCAATTAATATTGCTGTTTTTAAGAATTAAAATATATTAAGGTACAAATAAAACACTAATATAAATATGATTTAACAACAAAAACAAATTAAATAAAACTTTATAATAAAGGCATCCAAATTGAGATCTAAATTTTTAAATTAACAACAAAACAAAAACAAATTAAGTTCCTCCATTTTTATTTTCAAACTTTTTTCTCAATTTCCTCCAACTTGTTTTTAATATTTTCATTATCTTCCTTCAATTTGGCATTGTCATTCTTAAACTGCTCATTGTCTTGTTTTAATTCAGTGAAGTTGTCCTTTGCGACAACAAACATCCCTATGAAGACGCCAACAATGGTAATACAAATTGATGCCAGACCTGCCCAAGCTGAAACAGCCGCAATCATACTAGAATTATCCTAAAATCACAAATCAATATATTAATCAAATACGTATGTAAAGACAAACCTTCTCTCCTTTTGTTAAAATGTATACTACCAAGATAAAAACAATAACAACGAACACACCCAATGCAAAATCTAGAAATGTTTAAATCTTGTGTAGAAGTAGATATTATTAGCAGATAAAATAAAAATGAGTGCAAAATATATAAAAAATTACTCTTAAAATCCCAAGTAGTGCTGCTTTTCATAATGACTTTGCGCTCACAAGACACCTCGAAAATCTTGTCAGTACCAGCGATAGGCGAAATGAGAAATACTTTCTTTTTGGAGTCAAAGCTGAAAATAAAGATTAATTTTTCAAACAAAACAGAAAAAATACCCAACGGAATGCAAACTCGTATCACTAGCATCTTTATAAGTCAAAAGACGAGCACCCGGAAAATAATATTCAAGTGTAGTCAAAGGCAAGTTACCATCCTCGGCAAGGCTAATCAACATAGTATCACATGACAAACCCCAATGTGACGGAACTTTAACACAGATCTAAAAATTAAACTCAAAAAATAAGTACATAATTTAAAGTACAAACTTCTTTTACAGATTGAATTCCTCCAACCATGTCAATTAAATTAATTTTCAAAAAATCGTCGCAAAATATCTGAAAAAACTTGTATATGTATAAGAAAATTTATAGAAAATATAATGTGAATTATCACAACATTTATTAAAATAAATAATAATAGTCAATTATTTTAACCCAAAACCAAAAAATAAAACAAAATACTTCTCCCATCTCTATATAATTAAAAAGTCATTACAAGTGAAAACAAAAAAAAATATATAATTTTGATGGGAAAAACTAAAAATTATATAAAATAGATTTTTTAATATGGAATTTGCGATTTATTTAAGTCAAGATTCTCCTTTTTAATATTATTCTTATTTGTAATTTTCACACACTTCATTTATTAAAAGGAAAAGTCGCATAAGCAGGTGTTGCTCCAAATGGTGCAGCAGGTATTGCACCAGGATATGTAGAATTTTGAACAGATGGATAGGCTGGCAACATGAGTTGGGGCTCCACTAAAGTGCAAAAAAAATCTAAGAAACAAGTATAACAAAAAACATACTAATATTTCCTGAACGTTGTTGTTGTTCTTTGACCTCTTCCTTTCTTTCAGCCTCAGCTCTTTCAAGTCGTTCCAACTTAAAAACATTATTTTATATAATCATTTAAATTTTAATAAAATACCCTCGATCCAAAATCACGAACAGTTTGTATCATAAAAGGCATAGCACAATCAACAATTTTGTGTCTCCAAGCCAATTCTAATACAATATCAGGTTTCAGAAGATCATAACATTTGTATAGTAAAGCAGAGAAACAATCATTTAGTCCTTCTTGCAAGAAAAATTTCATTAAACCTTCAACAACTTCTGGCTGACGACTCTCTGCTGCATAATCCATTGCGTCCTTAAAATAAAAGAAATTTATACAAATTAAAAAAAATTTACTGAGTAAAGTTTGTCTCTTTTGCAAATTTCTACTGATTGTTTCCAACGATTATTTCCTTTGTAGAGATAAGCAGATATACGACGAAATTCAACCAATGAATGCTGTTCCAATTGTTGAGCCAACGCAATATTATCAAAATTATCATAAGTTTCAATACTGGCCTTTAATGATTCATAATCTTCGTCATCGATAAATAATTGATTGAGACATTCATTGAGTGCTTTGTTGTTAAAGTTCTGAACGTGGCGAAGATATGGCTGGACAAGTGAAAGGTCGCCAGCTAAAAAAGAAAATATCTTCTAAATTTTAAAAATTAAAATTTTACATTTTTGGAAGAACATAACAGTTCGAGTTTGGTCTAGACGAGGTGACAAAACCATCAATAAATCAACTAACAACATCGGTTTGTAATCCAAATAGAACTGAATAGCTTTGTAGTAGAGCTCAACATTGGCAACCTATTAATATAAAATTCATTAATTAAATTTTAAAATTAAAAATACTTTTGTAACAATTTCTTTAAAATGTTGTTCACGCCAGGCTTCAGTTGGATGTTGAATCATTGTAATCACTGCATTATCATATTCTTCATATTTATCATACAAAAACACAAGTTCAGACCATAAATGAGCGTGTTCAGCAGCACGTAAAACCTTTAAAAAGGAGAATAATATTTTTTTAGAAATGTAAAGAAAAACCTTTGGTATATTAACACGTGACCAAAACAATTCCAAATGTTCGCGCATTTTCTCAGATTTGTATTTGCTGTAAAGAATAGCCAACTCTGTAAACATTCCCATATGTGCTCGTTCTAATCCTAATGCAGACTCCAATAGAGCAATGAGCTCGTCAAAGTGACCACGATTTTGGTAGTAGTTAATGAGCTCTTCCAACTCATCAGCATGTACAACAATGTGGAGACCACAAATTTGAGCAAGGCGAAATTCTTTATGATTGACACAAGCAAAACAAACCTAAAAGAAACGAAATAGAAAAATAAAATTTTCAATATTTAAATCTACTTGTTTCCACGTTTTTGTAGAATTAGCCTTACGAGCAGCATCAACAGCCCCCTGAAAGTCTCCCAATTCAACAAGAGTAGTGGAAAGTTTTGCAAAGTTGCTGATGCTATTAAATAGAATACGTGCAGCGTCATTCATCCCTTGTTCTGTGCAACGATCACCAACTTGTTGAATTTGTGCATGGTTTGGCTCTGCTATAAATTCTTCAAGATCCGCAAGTCGACCAGTTTTTGCATATGCAAAACAAAGCTCAGTTTCAATAAAAGATTCACGCGACTTCTTTCGTGCCATCTGGAGATAACGAACAAGATCTTCCCAATGATTGGTTTCTTCGCATTTTCTTGCTACATCAATAAAAGCACTTGGATCATCAGCCTTTATGAAGGAATCAACTGCTTCCTTCACTAATCCATCCATTAGTTGAGCTTTAGCAAGTGCAGCCCAAACTGCTGGTTCATTAACCTTTTCTGCAAATTCATAAGCCCGATCCAAATTTCTAACATTTTCAATTAGAACCTAAATTAACTTATAAAATTTTTCGAATAAAATACTAGAAAAAACCTTAATTGCTGACGCATTAACACCAAATTTACGGAAGATAGCAAAAGCTTCCTCAAAGAGTTGGTTTGTAATGGCAATATTAGCAATGTCAGGCGCATCATAATTGTCAAGTTTTTGAATATATTCCATAACTCGTGAAGGATCAGCTCTCATTGCAGTAAGAATAAGTAAATTTTGAAGATTTCTGTGTTCACTAGTAGTTGAAGTGTCAAGAACAATTTTTTCGAGTAATTCAATTAATTCGTTTGGAAGATCTGCAGCCATAAACGCTTTAACTGTATGAGTGATATCTTCTGCATCCTTAGTCTCAGAAAGTGCCGTTTGAACAACTTGATCAATTAATTGACGTCGATGAGGATTGTCTTCTTTAAGTACTTCAGCCCAAAGTTCAGCATCTCGGCGACGCACCAAGTAACGAGCGAGATTTTTGAAAAGAGAATTGTCATTGCAAACCTTAAAATCATGGATAATAAAAATCAAAAACTCTAAAAAATTACAGAAATAAGTTCAGCATCACATCTCCCACGTTCATAAGCTACCAAAGCAAAATGCGGATCACGCTTCTCACAATATTTGCCAATGACCTTCGAATCGTAGTATTGATTTTCACGAAGATAACGTTCAGGGTTGTTATTAGAATCAATGTATATCTTTGCAAGAGCATTGTGCGTCGCTTGGTCAAAGTTGCCTTCTTGAACTCTGTTCTCAAGCCATGAACTTAGCAGTTTTAGACTTAAAGAAAAAGAATTTATTAAAAACAAAATTCATATAAACCGATTTCTTTTTTCAACTTCCTCAACAAGTTCATCAATGTCAAATTTGCCACGAGTGTTCTGAATTAATTGCTTGATGGTATCTTCACTACAATCAACATCCAACAATGCACCAACAACAATAGGAAGACGTTTTGGATTTACTTTGCTCACAAAAACTTCAATCGACTTCATTAGATTACTTCGGTACAAATATAGAACAAGATCGTGGACCATGTCGTAGCGATCGCAGACAATTATTAATGGCAACTAAACAAAAGCAAAAAATTTATAATCAAAAAGCAAAAAATTTAAAAATAAAATCATTTTTCAAAGTATCGCACCTGGTCAGTCAATTTCGCCTCTTTCAAATAAGTCTTAACACGTTCAGCATCATAGTAGTTAGACTCGCGACAAATTCGTTCGACTTCTTTAACATGTCCAGCACGAGTAGCGGCCTATTATAAATAATTTTAAAAATAAAATTACATAGTAACAAATACCTGAATATATTTGAAGTGAACTTCTGGATCTTGACTGAAATTAACAATAGACCCAAGATAGTAGAAGAGGCCCTCATAGCTTTTGAATGATTCAAACAAATCAATAAGCGCCTGTGTAGTCAATTGTTCAGAGTATTTTGATGCGATCTTGACAACAATTTGAAGATTTTGACGAAGATTTGTTTGCAACATCGCTTTTAAACATTCCAAAGAATCTTGAACATTGAGTCGACCAAAATAATCAACAAGCCACTTAATAAGAAAGAATTAAAATTAATTTAAATTATCTACGGTTTAAATCTTACGTCAGGATTAAAAAGCGTTGTATGAACAACAGTCCGTTTGATGTCATAAAGGTCAGTAAAATGCTCGAGAGCCCGTTGAAGAAGCCCAGCTTTTTCACAGAGTTGGCCAATGGCTGCTCGATCATAGTAACTAAACATTCGATTTCCTAAGATGGCATCAGCAACTTGAGGATTAGAAAGCAGATTCATTTCCAAAAGACGAGTTTGCAGATGAGCCTGTGATTCACTATCCCCCTTCAATGCTTCCAACAAAAATGCAGTGCATTGCTGGATGTTCCCAACCTCAACAAAACAGTCAACAATCTAAAAATTAAATTTGAACAGAAGAGTCACAGATAAAACCTGATTTATATCAGCCAAAGGTTCTCCATTTGGTCCCTCACTGACCAACATCTGTGCAAACGTAGCAGCATTTTCTGGGTGAGTTCGCAGAACTTGTCGCATTTGGAAGAGATAATCAGGCTCATAGTTGGCCTTTTTAGCATATAGAATAATTTTGTCAAATTGACCCATTTCAGCAAAGCATTGAACAACTTTGTGTGGCACACTTCCTCTGAGGTAAATGCTTAATGCGAGATTGACGTCATATTGTTTGACCAAATCACCCAATTCTTCACTGCATTCTAACTTGTTCTCAGAAATCCATTTTTCAACGAGTTGTTTCTTTCCCTAAAAAGAAATAAACATATTAACAAATATTAACTGGTTAAGATACAAACCTGAACCAAAACAGGTCGACACAATTCCAAAGACTCATATTTATTCAAAGAGCCTTGTTCCAGCAATGCATTGAAATAGATGAGGAGAGGATAAGTAGCTTTCCCCTGCGGAACAGCAACTTGGAATTTTTGTAGCGTTTGCGGTGTTCTTAGAATATTTTGAGGTGCAGTAGCAGCCACCTTTGCAGCTTCTGGATAATTTCCATTTCCGATCAACAAATTGAATTTGCGCACAAAAAGTTCTTCAGCACCAGGAAGGTTGCAACGAGAGGCCAATTTGAGAGCCAAATCCGGGTTCTGCAATTGCTGGGTGACGTATGGAATGACGGTTGTTTCGTCCAAACAAACAGAGAGGACCTTAAATATTTTGATAATGTATTATTTCAAACTTAATTGACAAAACCTGTCCGGCTCTGTTAATTCCAAGAACGCCATTATTAGCAGTGTGTTCAGTTGTGATGAAAATTGTATCGGTCGAAATGCGAACTGTGTAGATAGAAAATCCCGTCTCAATGTCAAACACATGAACATAACCATATTTGGTGATCATATACAAAATCCCGTAGGCAGAAGACGCCTAAAGATTATACCAATTAAGGCAAGTTTAGAAACGACTGTCCAATCGTTAGAAGTCTCACTCAGGCAAAAGCCATGACTCCAACCGATATATGTTTCACACAAACCTGCATTGAAAGAGGAAAGTCCGAAGCAGCATCAGCCGGATAAACAACGTCAATAGCCTTCTTTGGGTAGGGTTGGTTGCCAGAAGGAGTTTGTGAGACCTCCACAATGTGTAACTAAAGAATGATAAAAATAGAAGAAGCACTTATCAAATAACCTTTCCTCCAGCCGCATTGCGCAATGAAAAACAGACGAGACTGCTTGGATGAGGATTCCCTTCCATCTTGAATTGCACAAAACAAGCAGCGTGACCTTCAATTGCCTGGGAAACCTTCCGTTCAGTGCTATAGAGTTGCATTGCACCAATGATGCGGCCATCCTGATTGTAAAATTGTTTTTGGAAAAGATCTAAGGAAACAACCTTAGACGAGATCCCAACAAGTAAAAGAAACTTCCCATCAGCATCTGATCGATAATTGATTATCTCAGTTGACTGTAAAGTTGAGTGCCGGTCGAAAACTTTGATAGGTGCAGTATCACCTTAAAGGGCATTTAATATACGAAAGTTTCAATAAAAAACCACTAAGTATCCAATGGTGCACTGAAGTTTCTGTCACGAATCCAATAGTAGTTGAGTTAATCCAGGTCCAAAACTTGACGTCTTCAGTTCCATTGAAAGCTTTAATTTTGGCCTTCAATTCCAAATCGAATATTTGAAGGTTCTTAAGCACTAAAATGGGAATAATTAGAAAAGTTATGAAGTTAAATATAAACATTTAAGAGCCAAAATTTTCGAAGATGGGTGCATCATAACCGAGTCAGCACTAATTGGTTTTCTCAGAATATCAGTAGGGTTCGCAACATTGATAACGACGGCTTGTGCTGAGTCACCAACTGTCTCTCTGACAACGATGTACTTGTCGGACTCCATGGTCACAAACCCAAAACTAATGTTGCTTGGACTAATCCCAGCCTTTTGCAACTAAAAACAGAAGACGAAAAACTTATAAGGATTGAAAAGGAACTTACAGAAAAGAGTTCTTGAAATCGTATAGGTATCAAGGAAGTCATTTTATTTTAAGCCTAAAAGAGAAAGAACATTATTCAGATTAAATGAAAGTTAAAAGGTACGCACACGCAAACTGTTACAAGCTTATATGGTTTAAATGTTAATTATTGATTCTATTAGACCAAATATAAAACGCAAATAAACAAATAAAAATGTAACCAGATAATAAGCTCTAGCAAGTCAAAAAGTTTTACAAATCTGAAAGATTCATTGCTCAAAAATTTTGGTTAAAAGAAGTTTTACCAAAATGAATTTTTCAAAAAGAAAAACAAAAAGAAAAACGGTTAAAATGTATAAACGTTACAAATTATTCAAAATGTCTAAAGTGAGTAATCAAGTCGCATCAAAATTTTCCATGAATTTGTAAAATGCGAAGGGGCTTTGTATGCTAGCATAACCCTATTGCCTATTTTGTGAGCAAAATATTTCAAATATTTAAAAATTTTGCTTGTGAATTTGTATTCTTTTTATTGGGTATTTTGAAATGTTTTCATCTATTTTACATTTTGAACAACGCGCCAGCGCGAATGACGCATGAACTTTTTCGCATAGTCATCAAATGCATTTCTGTTTGTACACCATATGGTGCGTTGAAAGAGGAGTGGCTATTTTTTGACAGAAACGGGTTGATTTTGGGCATACCTTTGAAGTAAACATTGTGGGAAACCCCTAAACTTGTTATGTTTCAAGGAAAATGTCCTTATCAAGCAGATTTTTGATCAATAAAAATTTGTCTACTTTGTTTTTTATATTTTTATTGTTTTTTATTTTCTAATCATATTTTTTTTCAGAAATCGAAAAACTTCCTAAAAATCCATTAATTAACGACTAAATAAATTCACACGTTTCAAACTTTCTATGCCTTGTAATGATAATAATTCAGTTTGTAATGAGGGAGCTACAGGTGTTTTTGACTCAAGCGCTGTGCCATCAAGCAGTAGCAGTACAACTCTTCTTGACGAAAGGCTTGTCAGCATAACAACAGAAAATGGCCATGCTTTTCCTCAGTCGAGTTCTGCAGAACAGAAGAATACCATCGTTAGGACACGTACTGCTGTAGGTTTTAATTTTTTAGATTATAATCAAGAGTTTTGATAGGATTTCAATGACCATTAGGAGTTTTTTCCCTTTAACTTTCACGATCTACTAGAAGTGTCTAAACAACTTTCCGTAACGGCCTCGAGGACTTTAAAATTTTATTAATTTTTATATTGTCCCAGTTTCCCGTAGAATCACCCTCTTCTAGAGGATTTAATCTTAAATTTCACTTTGACTTTGTAAAATTTATTTTATCAATTTTAGTCCTCTCGTTCAACGTCCAATTTACATTCAATGTGTTTTCTGCCAGGAGAAGACGTTGATAGTGACAATTTTGTAGACATGGAATCATGTATAATTTTACTTTTATTTTTTTCACTTTTATCACTTTTTATAGGTCAACTTTATGTTACTCAATTTCGTATTATTATTATTGCTCATAATCAGAGTGCAATCTGTGCAATTCCTTTAACGGGAGTTGATGTATTTTTTATAAGAATTTTTTCTCTTAAATTTTTATTTTTATTGTTAGTTGTTAGAAGCAAAAGATATTGTTGGTCTTCAAATTAGTTCTAAAGACGGCAAAATAATTAAGTTTGTTTTTTTGTTATTATTTCTTTAAAGTTTTTTTTGAAAAATTTAAGACTTCGGGCTGAAAACTCGGAGACTGCTTGTGCTTGGTATAAAAAGTTGATGCAAAAGACTTGTGTTGTTAGAGATTTAGATACCATTTTTGCATTTGCTTTTTTCAATCAAGCATCAAAAAAGCTACCAAATTGGTTGCGAAAAGAAACTAAAAGAATTTCTGCTTTTGAACATTTGCACAATGAATTTAAGTAAAAATATTTATTTTTCTGATTTTGTTCCTTTATTTTATTCTTCAGACGTTTAAAACTATCAGATGATTTTTGGCGAATTTCTGTTAAAAATGAAACTTTTGAGTTAGTTTATTTTCACAAATATCATTAATAAAACTTTTTTAAATTAGAATTTGTCCAACTTATCCACAATTTTTGATTGTTCCAAAATCTGTTAGCGATGAAGATTTAAAGCAAATGTCTTATGGCCGATGCTATCGTCGATTTCCTACAGTTGTTTGGCGAAACAAACGGAATGGAGCTGTTCTCTTGCGAAGCAGTCAGCCTTCTATAGGCTTTTTTGGATTGACAAACGAGTTGGAATTTTTATTTCAAAAATTTCTTTAATAATATTTTTTGCAGAAAGGATATTTCTCATTACGAAAGAATTCGTGCTGCGATCTCACCAGGTTTTTAGTATAAATTTTTCATTTTCTTATTTTAAATTTAGACTCAAACAAAAAGTTTCTTATTGTTGATGCTCGTTCTTACACTGCTGCTTGGGCTAATAGAGCAAAAGGAGGTGGATTTGAAGGACCAGGTTCTCTTTTAGATTTTTTTTGTTTAAATTTAATATTTAGATACTTACCCCAATGCTGACGTTATTTTTATGGGTTTGGCAAATATTCACAACATTCGATATAGCTTCCATCAACTTCGTCAGACGCTCAACGGAGCATTAGATCCGAACATTTTTCTTCAAAATTTGCAATCTACACTTTGGTTACATAATATTTGCCAGTTATTTAATTCTGTTGAACGTTGTCTGAAATCTCTGTGTAATGAAGGTTTTTGCTTTTTATAAATTATTTTTGATTTTTTTAATCTTTAAGGTACTAGTGTTCTTGTTCATTGCTCGGATGGATGGGATCGTACTACACAAATAGTCTCATTGTGCATGCTAATAGCTGATCCACATTACCGCACTTTTGAAGGGTTTTTTAAAATTAAAACTTGCAAAATTCATTTTTATTTTTTAGTTTTGAATTTTTAATTCGCTGGCAATGGGTTGAATTTGGTCACAAATTTTCTGATCGTTGCGGTGTTCTTAACGCTGACGATAATGAAAAATGCCCAGTTTTTCTTCAATTTTTGGATTGCGTTTATCAGCTATGGGAGAAGAATACTGACCAATTTGAATTTAATCGACGCTATTTGGTTTTTTAAAAAGATTTTCTTCGTAATTTTACTTTTGTTAATTTTTAGATGAAACTTGCCCAACACACTTTTTCTGGTCTTTTTGGGACTTTTTTGTTTAATTCTCTAAAAGATGCAATAAAAAATGGATGCGATCCAAATGATCCAGATGAACATAGACATCGTTGTTTTCAAGTTTGGAGTTATTTGGGCAAACACAATACAGAGTAATTTTAATTTGTTAAATAATTTTCTTAATTTATTTTTAAAGATTTCGTAATCCTGCCTTTCGTGAGGATTATGCGGGTGGAATGCTTCGTTATCCAAAAACTTTACCGGAATTGTTGATTTGGAGAGATGCCTATTGTTGTACGGCTGATCAGTCGCTAATTAATAATCCTGTATGTTTTTAAAATTTTTGACACAGCCAAACATTTCCTCAATTTTACGATTTATGTCTTGACAGAACACTTGTGATTAATTAAATAAATTTTATTAAGAATGAACCTTCTCATCAAAACACGGGAACTGGTAGCACACAAGATATTTCTTCTGATAAGGCCAATAGCGGTCTTTCGCGATCTCAGGTTTAAGAATTTTATTTAAAATTTAAATATATTCTTTTTTCAGTCAGCAGCCAGTCTGACCTCTTTAGTAGAGCAATCAATGAATTTATCAACTCCAATCCCATCACCAGGGTTTTTTATTAAATTTTTATTTTAAATTAATTTTTTGTTTAAGACCATCCATTGGTTTTGGTATTTCATGTGGTTCTCCATGTATTGGACATTCTACATCAAAAATACATGATAATTGTACGATGGGTTCATTTTCAGCAATTTTCTGCCAGGTTTTTTATAATTTACAAATATATTTAATTGTAAGTCTGGAAGAGGGGGACTTTACTAAATCGACAAAAGAATTTAAAAAAAAAGAAGTTTGAAGTGGTTAAGGAAAATATGAAAAATATTCTCTTATGTAAATTATAATAGATGGAAAAAATCGAAAATTTTACCTAGTCTTCTGGACAGATTATATTTCCCTCAACATTATAATGACTTTGACATTTTATTTTAGAAATGTTTGGATGTTGATGGCCTTTCTCGTGTACCTTCCCAATTTGAAGATAAAGTTTTGAGACGTATTTACGATCTTGAAAAGGTTTTTTTAAATAAAATTAGTAAAATAATGTTTTTCTAATTTAAAGCAACTTGGAAAGCTTAATCCATCATCAAATTCTTCAAATAACATAAATTCTCAACAAAATATTTCTGCAATGCGTGAACCTTTTATTAATGGAAAATATTCAAATGAGAATTCAAATTCGGTAAATTTATTAAAATAATTATTAAAAATATTTTTATTTAATTTTTAGAGACGTATGAGAAATGAAAGTCTTGAATCTTTTGAAGTTTTGCCAGAATGTTGCCGTTTAAAACATCATTCAAGTTCTTCATTGACTAGTGTTATCCAACCATCTTCAGTTTCATCAAATTCAACAACTATTAGTGATTATGCGCCAAGTGGAAATAATTTGTGGTAATTAATTTCTGAGAATTTTAGCAATAATTGCACAAAGGGGAACCTCCAAAGTGACTGGTGGAGCACTGCCGATGACCCAACTAATCCCCAGGCCTTGAAGCCCTCTAACTATCAGAAAATGGGGCCGGGCCAAAAATTCTATAGGTTATAGACTTCGATAGAGTCCCTTGTTGTTAGAATATTTGTAGTAAAAATAAATTTCAAAAATACCCATATTTGACAATAAAGGCTCAATAATTATTAAATTTTATAAAATTATTCTTTTAAGCAAAAACGGAACACTTTCTGAGACAAATGAGATTAATTATTCTACAGAACATTTGGAAGTGTTGCCACCTTCTAGCGAATAAAAGACGTACAAACTAGAAGCAAGGAGGAATTCTTTTTATAAAAAATATTTAGAAAAAGGTCCAAAGAAAACTAAAAAATTATTTTTTGATTAATTTTTTGTTAGAATTTTCTTTTTCTAACACCTAGAGAACTCCTGTAAAATCTTCTCTTTCTCATTACTTTCTAGAAAAATATAACTTTCTTTTCTTTCTATTTTGGGGTTTCACACATCTCTTTATTATCTATATATAAAATTAAATTTTAAAACTTCTTGCTCATTTTTAAAAAAACGACAGCAGTTTTTTTTGTTTTTTTTGATTATTATTTTTTTAATTTTTTTTAGTTGTGAGAACAGTCTCGTTATTTTTAAATTTTTTCTTTCTATATAAGTACATTTTTGTAAAATTCTCTTTTTTCTTATAATTTTATTTCTTGAGGACCACTATCACTTTTTTGGTTGTTGGTTATATTTTAATTGATTAAAAAAAGTAAAAAATAAATTTTGGGGTTTTTTGGTTTTAAATTAATTTTACTTATACTTCATCATGTTTTAATAAAAATTTTGGTTTTGGTCATGTCGTTGAGAGGTTCAGTTGGGCAAGTTAAAGATGAGAGATATAGCAGTGAACATTAAAAAATATTCTCGTCAGTCATAAATTTTATTAATTTTGATTTATTTCTTTGAAGATTCAACGAATGCCAACGGCGATGTATTTTTATTTTTTTTTTGTCCAGTTATGAGAGCATCAATCTTTAAACTTAAGTCCAACACCCACAAAAAGACTTTCCGGAATAAATAAAAGATTAGTTAATATTATTTTATACGAGTCATTGAAATAGAAAAAAATGTAAATAAATATTAAAATAAACGCGTGGTAAAAGAATTTCTTTTCAACGAAAATATTAAATTATTAGAAAATAATTTCAATGAAAAATGGGTCAATGTCGCGTGTGTCTGATGCAATAAAAATAAAATAAAAATATGGCCAAAAATAATAATTGATGGAAATATTAATTAATTAATTAATTAATTAAAAAGGGGTGGAGAGAAAATAAAAAGAATGGTTAAATTAAATAAATTCTTTTTTACGCGCATTTTTTTAAATAAATATTTAATTTTTATTCAATAAATTAATTAAAAATAATTTTATTTTCTAAAATCTTTTTTAAATAATTTTAAATAAATAATGAAAAACGGAAAAAAGGAAGGAGAAGATTCTCGTTTTCTTTGTTTTGATCACATTCGCTTTTGGGTTGGAAATGCTAAACAGGTTGGAGGGAAGGAGGATTTATTTATTAGGGGGATTTTTTGACTTGAGAGAATTGAACAGAAAATCAGAAAATGTAAAAAACAATTAATTGTTTTAAACAATTATTTCAGAAGTTTTAATTAATCATAGACCAATTACAGCCGACTCTCGTTATAAGCCCGTCAATTCTATTAAACGAACCGTGCCTGGGGTATTGTTTAAATGATTTTTAAGTAAGAGAATGGAGAAGAATGGAGACAGACAAAAAGATGGGGTAAATCTGATTTGAGCTTATAACGAGAGTTAAAATTAATTAATTACCCTTATATCCAATAAAATATTATTTTTTTATTATTTCAATCAGGCTGCTCATTGGTATCGTATAAATTTTGGTTTTCAACCATTTGCATATAGAGGGCTTGAAACTGGTAGTAGAAGGTTTTTATAAAAGATAATTCCTTTAAAAATATTTATTTAAATTTAAAGAACTGTAGCCCATGCAATAAGGCAAGGAAAAATAATTTTTGTTTTTGAATCTGCTCTTTTGCCTAATAATGAAGAAATGGGAAAACATTTAATTAAACATGGAGATGGTTTGAAAGATAAATAAATTCAAAAAAAAATATTTAAAAAAGGTGTAAAAGATGTTGCTTTTGAAGTAGATAATTTGGATTGGATTGTAGAACAAGCAAAATTAAATGGAGGGAAAATTGTAGAAGATGTTTATGAAGATACTGATGAAAATGGATCTGTTAGGATTGTAAGGGAGGGAAATAGAAAAATTAAAATTAAAAATAATTTTTTTTTTTCAGGCTTCGATTCAGACGGTAATATATTTAAATTAATTAACTAAAATTCTGAAAATCTGACAAAAAATTCAGAGTTAATATAAAAATTAAAAAAAGATGAAAATAGTATGTAAAAAGAGGAGAGACAATTTTTTCTTTACTCTTTTTTTAATCTTGTTCATTTTCACGTAGAAACAACCTTAACAACTATAAATTACCCAAGCCAATTAAATTTTATAATTTTTTTCATTAATTTAAAAGTATGGAGATACAATCCACACATTAATTGATCGAAGTAGATATCGTGGAGTTTTCCTTCCAGGCTTTAAACCAGTGAATGATGAAACAGACCAGGCTTTGAGTGATCTTCCTGCACCAGGGCTGAATTTTATAGATCATTGTGTGGGGAATCAGCCAGATTTAACTATGGAGACTGTAGCACAATGGTAGGGGAATTTTTTAGAAAGAAATATAGTCAAATCCAGTTAAATGTGACATAGTAGTAAGCGTGGCACGAGAGAAGTTTCGAAAATAGAAGTTTCATCGAAAATCGAAATTTCGAAGCAGATCTTAAACAAATAACTGACGGTCCCTCGAAATGGTTTCCCAGAAAAATATCTTTGGATATAATGGCACATCGGATATAATGGCAATAAGGACAGTATTCACATTTTTATTTCAAAATGCCAAACTTTCTCTTCCATTTTAGGTATGAAAGAGTTCTCGCTTTCCACCGTTTTTGGTCTGTCGATGATTCTGTTATTCATACAGAATATTCTGTAAATTATTAAAAATATTTAAAAATATTTTCATAAAAAAGGCTCTTCGTTCAATTGTTGTAGCAAATAAAGAAGAAACAATTAAAATGCCTATAAATGAACCAGCAAAAGGAAGAAAAGCAATTTCACAAATACAAGAATATGTTGATTATTATGGAGGGGCTGGTGTTCAACATATTGCTTTAAGTACATCAAATATAATTAAAGCAATAGAATCACTTAAATTTAGAGGATTACAATTTCTTTCTATTCCAGATTCTTATTATTTTAATTTAAAAGAAAGATTAAATAATGCTGGAATGAAAATTGAAGAAGATATTAATATATTACAAGTAAAGTGATTAATTAAATTAAAAAGATAAGGGAAAAATCTTGAAAATTTATAAAAAAATATTTATAAGTGCTATTTATTCTGATTAGGAAGGAAAACAGACCGAAACATTGACTGACTTTTTAACTAAAATAATTTACCGTTGACATAATTTCCGCTCGGTGTTTTAGACTGATATGGTTCTAAGTTATACGCAAGTGTTTTTTTTTCTAAATCCAATACGGACAAAGGTGTTTTCTTTTCAACCAATATTGATTTGAACTATAAATAAGTTTAACTATAGAAAAGGATATTTTACCGTCTTTATAATTAACAGTCTTGTAAAAATAGTGGATTTAATAAAAGAAGGGGATTTTGACTAAAATAGCTCAACAAATTAAATAAGAAAAACTGAAAAAATATTTAAAAAACGGAAAGTGAAGGGAGAAAATTAAATAAAAAAAATTAACAAACCCAATAAATTCCTTAAAATTTTTTTTGCAGAATTCTCCAATTTTTAATAAATTTAATTTTACAGAAATTAAAAATTCTTGTTGATTTTGATGAGAATGGTTATTTACTCCAAATATTTTCAAAACCCTGTCAAGACCGTCCAACACTTTTTATTGAAATAATTCAACGTCATAATCATCAAGTAATTTAATTTTTTAAATTTTTAAAAATTAATTTAATTTATTAAAAGGGTTTTGGTGCTGGTAATTTTAAAGCATTATTTGAATCAATTGAATCAGAACAAAATGAAAGAGGAAATCTTTTTTATGAAAATGTTGAAAAAGGGGGGGAAAAAGTTGAGAAAATATGTTAATTTTAAAAGAAAAGATTTTTTCCGGATCAGACAGAAAATTAATTAATTCTTTGCCAGCCTAAAAAAAAAATATTTTTTTAATTAAAAAATATTTTATTTACAAATTCTAATTTTACTAATAAAAATAAATTAAAATGTCTAATATCTAAATTTTTATTTAATATTTTTAAAATTTTATTTTTTTCTTTAAATAATTCAATTCTTGTAAAAGTCCAAAGACCAGATAAAATCTAAAAATAAAAATATTATTTTAAATAATTAAAAATATGTTAAGTAGAGTTGCTTTTAAAAACTTAAATTTATGTTTCATCTCAAACTTAGAAATCGGACTTTTTTTTTTCTTTCATGTTTTTTTGAGACGAAGTTTTCTCTATTAATTTAGAATTTCTTCGTTTAAAAAGAAATTTAGAATATTCTTTTTTTAATCTTAAATATTGTTATTATTAAGGCTTGTAAAAATATGGAAATCCATATTTTTTTCCTGAACTAGGGAAGTCATGAAACGTTCAAAAAACATGTTTTCAGCTTGGTTTGAAGCTTCTAGGATGGTTTTTCATTTCCATATTTTCCATATTTTTCCATATTTCGAGTTTTCATCCATATTTCCATATTTCATCCATATTTCGCCATTTTTTGGCATTTTGGTCAAAAATTTTGGCATTTTTTAAGAAAATTTATGAATTTCACCCAGTAGTTTTGGGAAGTTTTATCCATATTTTTCATAATTTTTAGACATTTCAATATTTTTTTTTCATTATTTTACACTTTTTAATTTTTTTAACATTTTAAAATATTTTTTTCGAATATTTTCGAAATGCCAAAAATGAAAGGCTCATACAGGTAAAACTTGACAAATTGCCAAAAATGACGTCGGCAACAATTTTAATAGCAATTTCACCCACGAAATACCTTTATTTTGCTATTTAAACGTTGTTTATCTAATTAAAAAGATTTTTATGACAGTAACTCGAAAATTTTTTTGTATATTTAAATTTTTTTCAAAAATTTCGTCCATATTTCATCCATATTTCGGGATTTTTTCCATCCATATTTTTTAAATTTTCATCCATATTTTTTAAATTTTCATCCATATTTTGCGATTTTTCGTCCATATTTTTACAAGCCTTAGTTATTATCTACTACTTCAGCTCTCTAAATATACTTATACTACATTCAACTCACTCTATGTATAATTAACAAAGTTATTATAGAGGGAGTTTACTATAAAGAGAGTTTACTATAGAGGGAGTTTACTATAAAGAGAGTTTACTATAGAGGGAGTTTACTAAAGAGAAGGTTGATTTGCTAGAGTCATTTGACGGGAACCTTATTTTGACTATTTTAATTCACAAAACCTTTTTATTTTTTTAATTTTCATCTTTTTCCTCTTCTTCCTCCAATTCAATTAATTTCTTTACTCCTTCATACATTTGTTTAACAGCCTCATATTAATTAATTCCAAGTCGTGTTTTATTAGAAATATCAAAAACATTTCCTTCACTTTCTGAATGTTCTCCATTAATTCCTCTTATTTGTAAATTTAATTTTTTACAAATTTTTTCAAAATTTTCTTTTTTTGAACTTATTTTTGGTAATTTAATATGTACAGATGCACGTATTGTTGTTCCCAAATTTGAAGGGCAAAATGTTAACCAACCGAGACGGTCATCGTGAGAAAATGGAATCTGAATAATTTTATTTATTTAGAGAGAAAAATTGTTAGAAAAAGTGAATTTATGAGATTTCTATGGGAAAAAGGAACATTTTTCTTGAAAGACCATTAGTTTTTGTCTATTACTTCAACGGGAGCAGGAAAACTTACCCGAGCCCACACTTCCGCAAAGCCATAAATTTCTTTAATGAAGTCAAATCTCGTCGATGATATCAAACCAAAGTATATTTGACTTTCATAACCTCCTTCTTTAATGCTCTGCGATAGCTTGGGGTGTACTCACTTCAACTCTTATTTTACTTTAAGGGCTATTTAGAATTTAACACGATTAGGCAGAGTTTTAGATCTATAGAAGAAATTCGTCAATGAGAGAAAATTTAAATAAAATTTTGTTTAAAAATTTAAAAGAAAATTATATCCACACCCAAACATCCCTCTTAAATTCTTTCTCTCTCTCGAGGTCATAACTATTTCAAATATTTATCTAATCTCTTCAAATTTGGTATTATTCGACAGAGCTCGATGAGATACATTGAATGGTACCAAAACCAAAGATTTTGGTTAATTTTAAAATTATTTATAGTCCCTGAAGTATATTGAAACCCTTCCTTTTAGATTTACCTTTTCTTCAATTAATTTAATTCCAAAAATTAATCTTTCAAAAACTTGTCCAACATTTCCACCTTTTTGCATAGAAATTAAACGTAAATGGTCTTCTTCATTTACCCAAACCAAAAAAGTTTTATTAAAATTTAAATAAATTCCCCTTCCAAAAGGCCAATAATTATTAGCTTTTGCTTCATTTAAAAATCTGTCTCCTTCTTTAAATAAAAAATGTTTTTTAATTAATTTATTTTTTAATTTTCTTTTCATTTTATTTAACGAATAATAAATTCCTTTTAATTTTTTAATTTTTTTAAATTTTTTAAAAATTTTTTTAATTTTTGTTTCGATCGAATTATAATCATTTAATGACATTAATGGATTAAATGGATATTCTTTTAATGTTCTAGCACATCTTATACGAGTAGAAATTATATATTTATTTTGTGGATCCAAATCCTTGAATTCTTTAAAAAGAAAAATATTTTTAATTTTTAAAATTTGGATATTTCACCGAATGGACAATTCACTGAAATTTTTTTAAATTTTTTTTTCACAGGTAATCACGGGATTAGAAAAATATTTATGGATGAAAGAGGATTAAGGTAGACTGAAGATTTAATTAAAATTATCTATCCTACTATCATTTCTTCTACGAAAAAATTCTGGATTTTATAATCAAAAATCACTTAACTTATTTTCTCAAATAATTCCCTCTCTCGATTAATTACCTCTTACCTTCCAGAAAAATTTTTAAACAATAATTACCAAGGGTTATACATCTAGCTTAATTGATTTGCTAGAAAATCACCAAATACCAATTAAATTCCTAAAAAACACACCAGAAATTTTATCTTCTCCAAAATCTGTCGGTGGATGTATTGCTTCTGGACCAAACCCTACATGGTATTCATTAATAATTGGATTGAATAAATCAGCAAATGTTTTATAAGATTCTTGATCGGGTGCATAAACACCAATACCAGAGTCAAGGTTGGCAATACCTTAAGGGATAAGGTCATTTTGTCGACATTTGTCGAAATTCTAATGTCGACATTTTTAAAAAGATTTTTGACATTTTTGTCTATAATTTGACTAATATTAAGCCAAAAATTTTTAAAATTTTTAATAGGGTTAGATACACTCATAGACATTATAAATACAGAATTTAACCAATTTAAATCCTCATTTATCAATTTTATTTTTCCTATATTCCCCCACTCCCTCCCCTTACCAGAACGAATAACATCAAATAAAGTTGCTCCAAGTTTTGTCTTTTTATATTTTAATTTTTCTTTTATATTTTCGGTAAAATATTTTTTTAAAAGAGAATTAAAATTATTATTTTCTAAAAGTTTTTTATATCCTTCTTCTATTAATTGTATTATTTCTCCGTCTACTTCAGTTGAAGAAACCATTCGTTTTTTTAATTTTTTGGGGAAAAATAAATTATTAAATTTTCCGATCTTGATTTTATTGGCATGGAGAGCTGTTAAAGTTTTAAAAAATAAAAAAATAATAATTAATTCTAATTGAAAGGACATTTATTTATTTGAAGGTTATAAATGAAAATACATACATTTTTAGAAAACTTCCTTTAAAGTGAAACTCTCTCCATAATGGACTTTCTCTAATGTCCCAAACTAGAGGTGGATCGGAATTCCAATTTCCGACCAAGCTCTGGTCTCAAATAGATTTCCTCTTACTATAATTCCCTCTAAGAGGAAACTCCCTTTATAATGAACTCTTCCCCTTCTATCCGTTCGTGTCCATTATAGAGGAAGTTGACTGTATCAAAAAACAAAAAAAGAACATTTCTTAAGAAAAAATACAAACATTTTGAAGAAATGTCAATAAAATTATTTCCATCAATTAAATTAACAAATTTAAGAATATTAAATAAAATAAATAAATTAATTATTATTAACATTCTCTCTTTCTATTAAAATAATTAAAATTAAATAAACCCAAAAAAAATTAACCAGAAATTTTTTTTTCTTAAAAATTATGGTTTTCCTTTCCTAAGATTTTATCCTTTCATCGAAACTCGGGAAATTCTCAATTAGTGCTAAAGGCGCCAACAATCTCTCAACAAAGAAAGTTATGGCTTTGAGGTAATGTTGGCACGCCCCCTTTAAATAAAGCCCAAATATTTAAAATTTTCATCATTCTTTGAAATTTTTAAATTAATAAATATGCTTAAACATTTAAATTATGAAATAAAAAATAAAAATTAAAAAACACTAAATCTCCAAATAAAAATTTAGAAAATATTTTTTTTCAAATATATAAAACTTTTTTTTTTGGAAAATTACAAATATTTAATTAGAAATTTAATTAGAATTTTTTAAATTAATTTAAAAAAAATAAATATTTAATTTAGAAAATTACATAATTCTTTGAAAATTAATTAATAATTATTATCTAATTAATTTACCTAATTATTATCTAATTTTAAGTAATTATGAGAAATCACTTTAAAATGTATGTACTTTTTTAAATCTCAAAAATCTTGAGAAAAAAAAATATTTTTAATTTTATATACATATAACATTTTTTGTACTTTCTCAAATTTGTCCATTAAAGAGAAAATAATCTAAAATTGATCATTAAAAAAAAAGAAAATTTATTTTTAAATTTCCCACAAAAATTAAGGATAATTTGAAAATTAAAATTTATTTTTCAATTTATTTATTTTTAATTAAATTAAAACTAAAGATGAAAAAATGATTAATAAATTATTACAATTTAAAGATTTGTAAAAATTGGTCAATGTCTTGAGTTTAAATTTTGAAAAATAATTTCTTAGCCAAAAATAATCAAGAAATTTAAAATAAAGAAAAACCACTCCTCCAGACAAATTTCAATTTTTTAAACCCGTAAAATTATTAAAATAACAAAAATTAAAAATTAGAAAATGAAATAAATAAAATTTAAAAAAATAAAGGAACATCTAAATATTTTTTTAAAAATTAAAAAAATTGATTAAAGTTAATCTAAATACAATAAATAATTACTAGGCAATTTAATACCTTTTAAAAATATAATTCATTTTTATTATTTATTGTCAAGAAAAGTTTAAAAAAAATTATAAATTTTATGCTAAAATGAATACAATAAAACAATTTATTTATAAAAGTCTGAGGATATATTTTAATAAATTATATCTGGTTTGTTATTAAAGCACGAGATGCTGAGCAAAAACATATAAAAAGTCGAGATAAAAAAGAATAGAGAAACCGTAATTGTGGGTATGGAAAATAAAATATTTGGTGGAAATTTTTGAGCTTTAAGAGGAGCCTAAAATAATCAAAGGTTTCGACACAATATAAGGAAAATCTTAACCTTGGAAAATTTAAGATCAAATTTTAATTACGGTCCACCATTTAAAGAAAACAAAACCAATAAATTATCAAATATTCAATCTAGCTCAAATAATTAATCACTTTTGTAATGATTGAATAGCATTACTCACGCGCAGCATATCATCCCTCATTTGAGTTCTCATTTGATCTTGACCGAATAATAAATTGAAAATTGAACAAATTTCAATTTTTTAAACCCGTAAAATTATTAAAATAACAAAAATTAAAAATTAGAAAATGAAATAAATAAAATTTAAAAAAATAAAGGAACATCTAAATATTTTTTTAAAAATTAAAAAAATTGATTAAAGTTAATCTAAATACAATAAATAATTACTAGGCAATTTAATACCTTTTAAAAATATAATTCATTTTTATTATTTATTGTCAAGAAAAGTTTAAAAAAAATTATAAATTTTATGCTAAAATGAATACAATAAAACAATTTATTTATAAAAGTCTGAGGATATATTTTAATAAATTATATCTGGTTTGTTATTAAAGCACGAGATGCTGAGCAAAAACATATAAAAAGTCGAGATAAAAAAGAATAGAGAAACCGTAATTGTGGGTATGGAAAATAAAATATTTGGTGGAAATTTTTGAGCTTTAAGAGGAGCCTAAAATAATCAAAGGTTTCGACACAATATAAGGAAAATCTTAACCTTAGAAAATTTAAGATCAAATTTTAATTACGGTCCACCATTTAAAGAAAACAAAACCAATAAATTATCAAATATTCAATCTAGCTCAAATAATTAATCACTTTTGTAATGATTGAATAGCATTACTCACGCGCAGCATATCATCCCTCATTTGAGTTCTCATTTGATCTTGACCGTTCCTCAAGGCTCTCAATTGAATTCGATCGTTCCTCATTCGAGTTCTCATTGAGTTCATTTCAGTTCTCATTTGATCTTGACCGTTCCTCAAGGCTCTCAATTGAATTCGATCGTTCCTCATTTGAGTTCTCATTTGAGTTTGACCGTTCCTCATTTGAGTTTGTTCAGTTTCAATTCTACTAATACCACTCCTCATTTCATTTATAGTTTGATAAAGAAAAATAGAAACACAAACAAGTAAACCAAGGATTGCCATGACAGCTCCAAAAAAAGCCATCCAAGTTTGAACTATAGATCCCCAACTTGATACAATTGTTAAAACCTAAATAAAACATTAATTAGTAAGTGATTTAATTAAATTACATTCATCATTGCTTCATGCATTGAAGTTTGCCTCGTTTCTAATAAATAAATTATTCAAATAACTATTGAAAAGTTTTTATAAGGGAATCCTTTGGGGAAAAACTGGCCAAGTATTAAATTTTAAAAAAATTTCAAAAATGCTATTTTGGGCAAAATAAACTACTTAGTTGACATAAAACTTAAAGCTCAAAACCCGAATGACTACCAAGTTAATTTAGAAATATATTTTTAAATTATAAGAAAAAGTAAACCTGTAGTAATAGAGGTATTTTTTTGTTGAATGAATTTTAAATCAAGAATTGGTCCTTCATTTAAAACAAGTTCTATTTGATTTGGATAAAGGAACATTGAAGAAATTGGCTTTAGAAAATTAAATTTTTTAAATAAATTATATTAAAAGTTAAAAAAAACCTTAATTTTATATCTTCCTGGCTTAAACATACTACAAAATTTTCCTTCAAAATTTGTAGAAAGTAGAGAATGTAAATTATCAGGCAGATAGCTAATTTGAAAGGAAATTCCATCAATCTCTTCAGCTAACAAGATTTGACCGCAAATAGAAATTCTAAAATTAAAAAAAAATCGAAATTTGTTAAAAACAATATGTGAACCCATCCCCATATTTTTTCAAGCTAACTGGTATTTTTGGCTAATGCGGGATCTTCTGCTATTTTTAAAATTTAAGCGCTTCACATTATCTAGAAAAAATAAGTAAAAACCTGTTTGGGGAAAATTTAATCTGTCCAATCATTTTTGTAGAAACATGTAAATGTAATCTATTGAATTCAAAATGTTCCTTTTCTGCCTTTATAACATGACTTCCAGGAGAAACATTTGTTAAAATAAATTTGCCTCCTTCATCAGATATTGTTTTAAATTCTCCATCTAATTTAATAGTAACATGTCCAAGTGGTGATCCTTTGGCAGTAAAAACATTTCCAAAGAGATTGAAATAATTAACATAAATTGTGACCTAATTAAAAAATAGAATAAATTTTAAATAGTTAATGCTTTAATGATCAAAATATCCGCAATTTTTAAAGGAACAGTTCATAACCCAATAAAAATTAAATGATTCAGAAAAATTAAACTGAAATTTATTTTATAGGAGAACGTAAATTATATTAAAAATCAAAATATGTTAGAAAATTTCCTTAATACATAAGTATTAAATAAAAAGAATTATTTAAATTCAAAGAATACCTCAGGCGTTTTAGAATTCACTTCAACAATCCTCTCGCCAAAAAGTGGATCAATATTGTTAAAAAGCGGCTCAATAAGACTAAAAACTTTTTGCTTGTTTGCTATAGCATTTAAAATATATTTTCCAGGAGGTAAACAATTAATTAACGTAGAGCCAGAATAATTAGTTTTAAATTCATAAAACCATTTTTGGCCTTCATTGTGAGGTTGTGGACGTTCAGAAGTTATTGGAAGGTTTTCAGACTAAAAAAAAAAGTTAAAAATAATAAAACTAAATATAAACCTTAATTTCTTTATCTGATTGTAAAATAACAGTTGCTCCTTGAAAAGACTCTCCTTCTTCATCTTTTACTTTAACTGTTAAACTATGACCTTCAATACGAATATCTGGCTTTATTTTCATTGGCACTGTTCCAACTTCAAGTTTAACGCTGCTTTGACTCAAACATTGTGCAGAACCACTAATTGGCGAAATTTCATATTTTCCTTAAAATAAAATATTTAACAAGTATAACTGCAAATATGTAAGCCTCTTATAAGAAAGAAAATATTTTGGAATTATAGAAATATTAGTCAGAAATGCTAAGAAAAAGACGTTCTCTCTGTCAAACAAAACAGACTTCAAAAACAGTGTATCCCTAAAATAACAAAATTTTCACAGAGGACCCCTCGGCAAATAACCCTAGTTCAAACTGTTCGATTTTCCTTCAAAGCTCCAACATCTATTAAAATTTTTTACCTGGTTTTGTTATAAAATTATAATTTCCGTTTTCATCAACAACCGTCCTTTCAATTAATTTTCCATCTTGATTAGAAAGTTGCAAATCCAAAGAAGAATCTTGACCATTCAAAACTTTTCCGGAAATTTTAAGACCAAATAAATTAAAATTTAATTCTTTGGAACATCCGTTCTGTCCAATAACTTCAATTTTGTGAAGTTCGGGGTCTGTAAAAATTTATAAAAATTAAAATAAGGAAGAAAATAAATACCAAAAAAATATCCGTCTGGGGCAATAATTTTGATTAAATATTCTCCATCAATATAAATTGGAATTAAAAAATTGCCATTTTTTGGATTGCAATCTGTCACATATTTAAGATCGCCTTTAAGTGTGTAGAGGTTTATCTTAAAATTATTTAATATTTTTTTGAAAAATTAAAATATAAACCTTTATTAAAGAAAAGTCAAGATAAATATCAGAATTTACATTTCCCTCACAACTAATAACTTTTCCAGAAATTGTATGTGCAACAAATGGAAGAAGGAATAAATAACAATTTAAGAGGTAAAAAAACATCTAAATATAGAAATTTTAAAAAAATTACAATGGTTATCAGATGTTAATAAAAAAGTAAAGATTAGAAAGAAAAACTTTAAAATGAATAAAATAGAAAATCAATACTCACTAAAAAAAGTAAGAAACAATCGGAGCAGGACAACTAGGCGCGGCCAACTAGGCGCGGCCAACTACGCGGGACGACTAGGCGCGGGACAACTAGGCGCCCCATGTTAAATATAAAAAATTAGAGACATTTTGCATGAATAAGCCAAAACATTTAACCAAAACCACCTGACCATAGGTTCTGAATTATATAAGCCTAGTTATAAACCCATTTGTAGACGAAAATTCCGGGAATCTTATATTTAACATGGGGCGCCTAGTTGGCCCGCCTAGTTGTCGTGTACCGAGAAACAATCCACAGCGGAAAGTGACAAGTGAGTCCCGGTACGATTGAGTCCCCAGCAAAAAGAGGAGAGATGTAAAAAATGCTAACAAAGGAAAGGTCCCCTTTAAATAAAGCCCAAATATTCAAATTTTCATCATTCTTTGAAATTTTTAAATTAATAAATATGTTTAAACATTAATTAATTAAATATGTTTTAACATTAATTTAAAAATTGAAATTTTTTTTTCAATTTTTCAATTTAATTATGTTTAAATTAAAATTAAAGATGAAAAAATGATTATTAAATTATTACAATTTAAAGATTTGTAAAAATAGGTCAATGTCTGGAGAAATTTTTAAATTTTGAAAAATAACTTCTTAGTCCAAAAATAATTAAGAAATTTAAAATAAAGAAGAACCACTCCTCCAGACAAATTCCAATTTTTTAAACTCGTAAAATTATTAAAATAACAAAAATTAGAAAATGAAATAAATTAATTGAGCATTTTAAAATGAAATATCACCACTATCATCGTCCTCTTCTTCTTCATCAATTATTTGAAGACTAAAATCATCTTCTTCATCAAAAATTGTTTCATCAACCCAATTAATTTCTTTTTCTTTATTTTGTTCTTTTTCTCTCTCTTTTTCTTTTTCCGGAAAACAATTCCGGAAAGATTTCTTTCTTTCTAAATTTAATTCTTTTTCTTCTATTTTTTCTTCTTCAATAAAATTAATTTTTTCTTTATTTTTTTCTTCTTTTTCATTTTCTACTCTTTTTTCTTCAATTAATTCTTGTCCATCTTTTATTAAATATTCTTCAAAAATAATTTCTTTATTTTGTGTAATATGTTCAAAAATAGTTTCATCAACTCTACTAACAGATTCATTTATTTTTTGTTCTTCTTCTTTATTTATTTCTTCATTAATTAATTCTGGTAATTTAATAGGTACTAAATCAGTTAATAAACCACCAGATCTTAAATTTATATATATCTGAAAAAATAAAAGAGATTAGAATTTTTTCCACTTTTTTGTTATTTTCGGATATTTCTAGTTAATAAAGAAACCTATTGAATTTTCCTATTGATAAAAGTTTTTATCTAGAAAAAAAAATTTTTTTTTACCTCTTCAGAACGTTCAACAACTTCTCTAGGTATTCCCATTCTTAAAGCAGTAAAAGTAGCATAAGAAAAGTCAGTAATACCATCAACCAAATTAAAATGAAAATCTAAAGTATCATCATCTAATCTGCTAACACCCATTGTTTGATATTTTAAAAGTTTGTTTGGATCTGTTAAAAGTTCTGGAAGTGCATAAAAATGTGAGGCAACAACTACATGAGGACATTTTTCTATTGGACCTTCAAGCCAATAATTTAAACAACTGGCAAGTAGAGAAAGACCAACTTCCTTAAAACGAGAAAAAGATGAATTATTGTTTGGGAACAATGGGGAGTAAATGGTATCAGGAAAAGCTCTAGCCATCTACAGGGACAGGGAGGAGCCATAGTAGAGAATAAAATTTTCAATGGTGTTGATATTAGAGAAAGACCCCCCCCCTTCCTGTAAACAAATTAAATATCTAACCGTTTGTGTTCCTTTCCCAAATTCATCAATAATTAATAAAGAATTCTCATCACTTCTAGCAACTGCCCTTGACATCTATAATTAAAAATAAAATATAAAAAATTTAAAAATTAAAAACTTGTTTTAAATCATTAGCAAAAGAAGACATTCCATCCAATACAGAATCAACAGTATAAAGCCTTGACATTATTCTACTAATTTTTCCAATAGTTGCTCTATATGCAGGTACAAAAGAACCAACACAAGCCAGGTAAACAATTGATCCAATCTTTGAAAAAACATTATTTTACAATATTTATTTATCAACTTTTACCATTTTAAGATAAACACTTTTACCAGAAGAATTAGGCCCAAATAAAACTTTAATTTTGCCATTTTCTGTTGAACTACTTAAAATTAATAAAAATAAAATTTTTTAATTTAAACATTATTTACATTATAGGATTAGATACATAAGTTCCTAATTTACATAAATGTTCAGCTATTGGATGTCTAGCTTCTTTAATTGATAAAATAGGTTCTTCTACAAATTTTGGACATATCCAATTATATTTACGAGCAACTTGTGAACTTAAAATTTTTAATTAAAATAAAAATAAAGAAAATCAACTACAGTGAAACAAAACAATCCAAAGTAGCAGCCAAATCAATTGCATCCAAAACAATTTGACGAGATCCAAGTAAACGTTTTTGTAAACTAAAAGACAAAAATATTAATATAAAAATTAAAAATTTACTTTAAAACAATATTAGTTTCAGCATCAATAATTTCCATTTTAATATCACCAACATTTTCATCTAATAAACGCATACGTTTTGTTTTAAAATAAGACATTCCTTCTGAAGTAAAAATCTGGAAAAAAATTTTTCCATTATTTCTAAAAAAAAATTCTTTTATTTCTAAACGAGAGGTGGAAAACAGGGAAAAAGAACGGACGTGAGCAGAAATATTAGGAATGTTGGAACAAAAACGAGTTATTAAAAATATAATTTCCTCCCTCACTTACCAATTCAACTAACGTACTCGTACTTGCAGGTATTTCAACAGATTCTGGCGCCATTAATAAATAACCAACAATAGGTACATAAGCAACAGTACATGTTTCTATTAAAATTTCATCTGCTTCTTTTCTAGCTACAGCAGTTAATTCATCTGGTAAATTTTCATAAAGTTTTTTCTCTAAAAATAAAATCATTAAAATAAAATCATTATACTCAACTATTGTCCAATTCCTTATCTAATCCTTGTTTGATAACAACACGATTTTCAGCAAGTGTTTCTTGAAAATCTATCTAAAAGAAAGAATTAATTCTTTAGTGAGAAACGTGAAAACTATTTTTGTATTTATTCTAATAGACGCACAAGGCAGTATTTCCTTGATTTTCTAAGGTAGGTAGAGAAAGATGGGCGATTATTGGAGAGGACAGGAATGAGCGAATAATATAGAGGGGATAACCACAATTAGAGAGAATATTAGAATAAATTACAAATTTAAATACCAAAAAATTAAAACAAAAAAAAACTAACCACTTCAGAAAGCAAACAAGCAACTTGTTGAAGTCTTGCCCCAAAAAGGTTCAATTTCCCCTTTAAAAAAGACAAATTAACTTCTTTTTCTGTCAAAAATTCCCCAATTTTTATCATTGCACAAATACTCTAAAATTTAAAAAAATAAACAAATTAATCAAAAATAAACCGAAAATAAATTTTTCCAGTCAGAAACTGGTAAATTCCCTCGACGTATTCGACGGAAGATTGGCTTGAAAATTTAATAAATTATTTTTTTTTTAAAAAACCTTTATAGAAAATATATCTTTAACATAATTATATAAAAACGATGTAATTTCCACATTACAATCTTGATGAAGATATGAAATTGCCTCATGCCGTTCAGAAAGTATTTTTAAATTATTTATTGGCCTTTCAAACCAACTTCTTTAAATAAAAAATTAATTAAAAATAAAAAACCCTAAACAGTCAACTCTCATTAATAGCGACCAAAAATGCCAATTATAAAAGACAAATTCTCTGATTCCTTTCGTGTCGCTACTAACGAGAGTTGACTACATAATTATTCAAAAAACCTAAGTTTTTGTTTTCCAGGTGAAGAACGGCAGAGATTACAAAGTTTAAATATACTCATTCCTTCACGTCTATTATTTCCCCAAACAAATTTTTTTCTAATTGTTTCTGGAGTATAATCAGAATAAAAAATCTCTAAAGCACGTAGTGTTGTTGAGTCAACCTCTATGCAGTCATCACTTAAATATTTTTTTTTAAATTATTTCCTGATAGCGGCAAAATAAAATTTAAATTAACTCACAAAACAAGTGTTGTCATCTTTTCTACACTCAAATTCTCAAAGGTTTGCCCTCCAATTCCATGTTGTTCCATAAATCTTAAAAGTGCCCCCAATGAACGAATCTAAATTTATTAAAAATAAATTTAAATATTTTAAAAAATAACCATATTTGTAGCAGTAAAATCAAGCCTAAAAGAAGCTACTATTTGTTTATTCCTCACTCCAGCACCAAATATTTGCTCTAATTTTTTACTAGCTAATCCAAAACCTTTAAAATAAATTGTATGTAAATCTGGAATATACTTTTTACTTTTATATTTAACCCTCCGGAAATATAGCAAATTCTTTAAAAAAAATGAGGAAATATCGAATCTGAAGGTGTCATCCTTTGTCTATAAAGGGTATACAGAAATGGATTATTTTCAGAGATGGGATTGAATTAAAGAAAAGCCCCTTCATAATTTAGAAGACAGAGAATTATATATTAAGAAGCCAAAAAATAAAGTAGCCGAAAAAAATTAAATTAAAAAAATATTAAATTAAAATCTTACTAAAAGCAATATCAGGTAAAAAAGTAATTGAAGGTTGCCAAAGTAAAGAATCATCATCTTCCAATTCACCTTCTTCTTTTACTCCATTTTTATCTAATTCTTTTTCATCCATTGTATTTATAAAAGTTATTTGTGTTTGGGCAAATTGAGAATTATTATTTGAAAATTCTTTTAAATTTGATCTTTCAGAAATTTCTTCTTCAATTCCAGAGACCATACTACCTTTAAAAATATTTTTAAAAAAATTAAAAATATTAAAAAAATACATTCTTTACGCAAACGCATTTGATATTCAGCAGATTGTGAACGATTTACGAGAATATGACTTGGCTTGATTTCACGCAAAACTGTTTAAAAATAAATATTGAGGAAATTGAAATTTTGACAGGGTAGATTCTTCGCTGTATCAAAGTCCCAAGGTTAAATACCAAGGAAGTCGGCTCTTGAAAAAATATGAAACAGAACAAGAAATCAGCATTTAAATTTTATCCGAAAAGAGAAACAAATTCAAAAATTCCCTCTGGGAGCCAAAATATCTCACAAGGTTAAAAATGTTGGGCCACTTTTTAGATTAAAAACAAAAATTTAAAAAACTAACGCCTTCCGAGAACCAAAAAATCATCATCTTCAGCCATATCCAAAAGTTTAATTTCTTTTTCATCATCATCATAAATTGCAGCACCTAACCTTCTTGAACTAAAAGAAAGAGCACAAATTTGTGACATAATCTTAAAATTAAATGAAGAAAGAATTAAATATAAAAAATATTTCTAATTAATGAAAAATTCATTTAAAAATAACCAAAATTAAAAAAATAAAATTAAAAATTATTTTTAACATATTTAGGGAAAAATCACAAGAAGAAAAATTAAAGGCAAAATAAACAACAATATTATGACAATATATAAAAATATGAAAACAAAAAAAACAAAAATTTAACTGCACCAGCGGTGTTTGAATCGTTGAGGAGGCAGAACATGACCTAAAATTAGAAATCAAATTAGTAGAAGAATGGATCGAATGAATCCTGAAAATTGAGGATTGTATAGCAAACTAGGTATCCTCTCAGAAAATTTTTTTGAGAAGCTTGGATGAAAAATAAAGTCAACACAACATTATTTCACCTTTAGTGATCTTTCCAGCAATAATTGGTGAAGGACGATGGAAGATTGACCCCGTAGCAGAAAGCCTGTGAGAATAAGTAACAGATGACGGCACAAAAGAATTGGTTGACGACTCTGAACGATTTTGAACTGAAAATAAAATTTTTAAAGGATTTTATTTTTAATAAACTTTTGGTGTTCTTTCCAGAAAAAGTAGGCGAAGGACGATGAATAATTGATCCACCAAATGATTTGTGCATAAATGAATTTGAAGCCGGTGCAAAGGAATTATTGCATGGCGAACGCGTATGAGTGTTGTTCATTTGACTGTTTTGACCGTTCACTTGATTGAGCAATTTTTTGTACTAGAAAAGGGAGAAAAATTAAAAACATATTTGTACGGATTGAGAAGGTATACGGAACACAAAAACTTCAAATCATTTGGAAAAAAGGCATTTTTTGGTAAGAAGGATCAAGGCATCAGAATTAGGATTTCATTCCAAATATGAGAACGGAGCCCAGTTAACGTAAAATATTTAACAGATGCACCAAAAAAGGCGGAGATGTATCAAAAATAGATGGAAAGCCCTCCATTCCAAATTTTATCGTAAACGTATCCATTTAACCTGTTCATCTTTATATTTCGTCAGATGTCCACGTTGATATGACTGGAATGCAATAGTAGTATTAATACGCGTCAGATATTCAGAAACAAGCACTTTTGGTGGTTTGAACAAGTCCATAAGGTCTGGACGCATGTTTCGGTTGATTTGCATATAACCAGCATCAACATGACAAAGAATGCACTGTTTGCGTTTTTGAATTTCATTCGCTTAAAAATTTGCATTAGTAAGATCAAGCCAAATAAATATTTACGTGGCTCAGCACATCCTTCACAAAGTATATGACCACACGAAGTAAACCAGAATTTTGACGTAGGTGTTGGTTGAGAATAACATTTATTACCTAAAGAGATAAATATGTATGAGTTAAAAGGCAATTTAAACTTACAGTGTATCCAGGGATCCATTTTTGAAAATAATAACTGAAGCAAATAATTACAAAAAAGATGGAATTTCTGAAGGAATATAGGAATATGGTTTTTCTAAAAGAAGACAATAAAGAACGATAAAACACAAGAAACAAAGGTAAGAGTCAGATAAAGATAATTAATTAACTTTTCAAAAAAATTTTTTTGAAATCTTGAGAAAAAATTTGAATAATCTTTTCATATTTTTCTTTTCTGGCATATTGTTTTTTTTTATTTTTCATTTACTATTTGGAATGAAAAATTTCGGAGCAGGACAACTAGGCGCGGACGACTAGGCGCGGTACAACTAGGCGCGGACGACTAGGCGCGGGACAACTAGGCGCCCCATGTTAAATATAAAAATTAGAGACATTTTAAATGAATAAGCCAAAACATTTAACCAAAACCCACCTGACCATAGGTTCTGAATTATTTAAGCCCAGTTATGAAACCCATTTGCCCATTTGGAGACGAAAATAAAGAGAATACATGGGGCGCCTAGTTGTCCCGCGCCTAGTTGTCCCGCGCCTAGTTGTCCCGCGCCTAGTCGTCCGCGCCTAGTCGTCCGCGCCTAGTTGTCGTGTACCCTTTCATTTTGTTAATTCGTCAATAGCCTTTTCGTCACGTATCTGCAACTTAAACAGATGGTTCATGTTCATTGTTGAGGTACTTTATGTCGTTCTTTTGCGCAGATAATTTTCTTTAAATTTTTATTAAATCTTTTTCTTTAAGAAAACGGCAGCAGCTACATATTCTTATGACGAATTGGTATTTTTTACTTTATTCTCCAAATTTTATTTTGCATATACATGCTTTCTTTTTCTTTCCAACCTTTTATATTGATCATTCCATTTCCTTTTCTAGTTACGTTATTTTCACGTGAAACATTTTTCCAGAGAAAATGTGGCGTTACATTTTATTTATTTTTTTATAATTTTCACTCTCTCTTTTCATTATTTTATTTTTTAAACTTTATTTTTGCTTTTCAGTATTTAAAAAAGACGTAGGGTAATGCCTCCAAATGGTAATGAAACACCAATTAATTCTAGTGTAATTTCTGGATATAGAAGGTTTAAAATAAAATTTAAAAAAATTAATTTTTTTTTAATTTTTCAGATTTTTGCCATCAGAAAAAACAACAAAAGGAATTATTATTGGTGGAATAACTGGAGGAATTGAAATTTGTATAACTTATCCGACTGAATATGTTAAGACTCAATTACAATTAGATGAACGTTCTGCTGTTCCGAGATTTAAGGTTTTATTTTAAATAAATGTATTTAAATATTTTTTTTTTAATTTTAGGGGCCAGTTGATTGTGTCAAACAGACTTATAAGAATAAAGGATTTTTTGGATTTTATAGAGGGCTTTCTGTTCTTTTGTATGTTTTTTTAATTTTTAAATAATCGATTGGTTGGGATAAGAATTTGGGAGCAAAAAATCCAGCCAAGAGGAATTTCCTTTAGATTAATTCGAGTTAAATAATATATCCTTGAAAACGAAAAAATTTAATTCACTTTTTAATTTTTGGTTGGAACAGATTTTTGCCTTGGTTATCCTCAAAATTGATTTAAAATAAAACCATAGGATTAAAACCCATTTTTAATTTTGTTTTACTGTTCTAATCTCTCTTAGGTGAATTTTTACAAATTTTTAGTTAAATTTACATGTCTGGCAAATAATTTTAATTAAGATATGGTTCAATTCCAAAATCTTCCGTTCGTTTTGGTGCTTTTGAATCATTAAAGAGCCGAGCTGTTGATGAACGTGGCAATCTCTCTCCTTTACTTAGACTTGCTTGTGGACTTGGTGCTGGTGTATCAGAGGCTATTTTGGCTGTTACTCCAATGGAGACAGTTAAAGTTAAATTTATACATGACCAAACATTGGAGAAGCCTCGTTTTCGTGGATTTGTTCATGGACTTGGAGTTATTGTTAAAACTGAAGGATTTAAGGTTTTTTTATTAATAAATTTTGTCTATTCCATTTGAGTCAAAATTTAATTTTGCTTGATTAACGTTGATTTTTCATGTTTTCTTAATACCAAAAATTCGTCTGAAACCTTTAAAAAAATATTTTTTTTATAAAAGATCTTCCGTTTTAGGGACTTTATCAAGGATTAACAGCCACAATGATAAAACAAGGAAGTAATCAAGCTATTCGCTTTTTCGTAATGGAAACTCTAAAGGATTGGTATCGTGGTGGTGATAGTAGTAAACCTGTTAGTAAACCAGTTGTTGGATTATTTGGTGCTATTGCTGGTGCTGCTAGTGTGTAAGGATTTTTCAGAGAATTATTTTTAAATAAAATTAATTAAATTGTTATGTAAGCCTTTAACAAAGAAAGTGGGAATAGGAAACTTGAAAATGAATTTTTTTAATGGTAAGGGTTGAAAATAAATATGAAAATATTTTCTTTGAACATTGAAAAATTTAATTTTAGTCCTAACAAATAAATAGTAATGCAAGTTTTACCTTATGGGACAATAAAAAATAATAAAACTTTTCAGTTAATTTTTTTTTAAATTTTTTTTTCGTTATAGCCCCTTTGTTATTGAACCGTTTAAAATTAATTGTTTAAATTCCATATTAATTAATTAGGCATTTCTTTTAATTTTTAAAAATTTTCTAGTTATGGAAATACACCTGTAGATGTTGTAAAGACAAGAATGCAAGGATTAGAAGCAAAGAAATATAAAAATACTTTTGACTGTGCTAAACAAATATGGGTGAAGGAAGGATTTTTTGCGTAAGAATTTTTTAAAAATTATTTTTAAAATTTATTTTCTTTTAGTTTTTATAAAGGAACAGTTCCACGTTTAAGTAGAGTGTAAGTTTTTTTTTAAATTTTTAAAATATTTTAAATTTATTTTTTAAAGTTGTTTGGATGTTGCAATCACTTTTATGATTTACGATTCGGTTAGTTTTTTAAAATTATTTTAATAATATTTGTTAAATAAATTCCCGGTAATTCACACCTTATAGCCTCCATTTTACTTGAATTCCTCAAGTAGATTATGTTTAAATTTGGGATTAGACGAGTGAACGAGTTGAACAAGTTCAAGCTCTTAATTAACTGCTTTCCCCATTCCTTTAATTTCAAGCATTAAGATAAAAAGGAAATTCTTTTATTAATCACAATAAAATTAAAAGTAATTTTCCAATGGAAGTTGGAGTCGAAATTGTTCGAACTCGAGTCGAATTCATTTTATCTTCTTTAAATAAAACTTGTGGTCAATCCCCTAAAATTTCACCAAAAAATTTTCATTAAAAATTTAATATTAAATAAATTTATAAATTAATTTTTTTCTTCAAATTTTTAGATTATGGAGGCATTCAACAAATACTGGAAATAAATAAATAAATTTTTAATAATAATAATAAATAGAATAATATATAGACTTTTTTTAATTTGGTGATTTGTTAATTTCTCTTTTATTGTTTATATATTTAATTGTCTAAAAATGGCTAGGTGAACAGTTCTCTCTACTTATTCCCTTTTTGTTGTAATAGAACATTCCTTTTTAATTAAATAATATTTTAATCACTTGCACAAAATGTTCACTTTTTAAAAATTAAAATATGTGCAATTTAATTGACAGATATTTTTTTAAAGATAAATCTGTTTTAATTTTCTTTTTATTTCTGACTTTCTTTTTGTTCAATATATCCTTCAGCTGGACCAACAGGAGTCTCTTCATAATCCAAATCTTGAGGAAAATGAAAAATATTAATTAAATAATACTTTCTGGAAAGAGTAAAAATAATTTTCCATCAATAGGATTCGAACCCTCAACCCCCTTGCGCGAGAGATTCCCACTGCACCTTCCCCACTGCACCAGAGTCCTAGTTTAAATCCATCTTAAATTCCTTCCTTATATTTATTTTTTTAAATACCTGGACGACCGGGATGTGTCTTCTTGATTTCCTGTTTAATTAATAAAATTATTTTTAAAAATAATAATCAAACCTTTTCTTTTGGCGGAACAGATTCACTATCAACATTCTTTAAATCTGGGACATATTCTTTTTCGCTTGACATTTTTAAGAGTTTTTTGGAATTAAGAGGAAAGGTCTGGCGAAAAGTTTATTAATAAAATGAATAATAAAATATGAGCGGAACTTTAGGGTTATTTAAAGATGTAACTAAGCACATGTTTGGCTTCTCCTTTTGTTTCTAAGGGAACAAACAAATAATGAACTTTTTTAATGAAAAAAAGTGTTTTTGTTGGTTTCTAAGTTGGACATAAAAGTGGGGGTTTCTCTAATATAAAAATTAATTTTGTCTAACATTCTTATTTGTTTTGATATTTTTTTATTTTATAAATAAAAAATATTGTAAACTATCCGTGAAAAATAATTAAAAAATTTTTTTTAATTTTTGGTCTATAAAAGAGAGAAAACAAATTAAACTCTCTGCTGATTTTCTTTAAATATTACCTTTAAAAAAAGATTTATATACAAAAAAAAAAGAATTTTAAAATAATATTTTTAAATAAAATGTACATAAATATATTTTGACGTCAGAATTTAAAAAAAAAAAATTAAAATTTTGTTGATTTTTTTAAAGTTGATTTGGAATTTAAAAATGTTTTTCTTTTTTCTGTTAAAACATAAAACCAACATTTTTCAAGCTTTTTCAAATTTAAAATTTAAATGTTTAAATAAAGGATTAAATAAAATATAAAGGTGAAAAATGAGCGAAGAAAATATTTTAAAAATAATTTTGGGGTGAGGGAAAGATTATAATTTAAAAATATTAAAAAAAATTTTTTACAAACTCAAAATAAAATTATTTAAAAAAACGTTTTTTAAATTTTATTTTGAGTACTGCAAAAAAAAAACAATTGTTTTTTTAGAAAAATTACAAAAATGAAATATATATACAATTCTTTTGTTCAATATATGTATGATATACAATCAAAAAAAATTATTTTTTTACATTTTCAATAAAAAATGATGAATTTTTGGACTGAAATTAAGAAAAATTCCATTTGGTTTGTAACAAAAGAAAAAAAAATTTTTTTTAAAAACTCATATTTCTTGTGATAAATTTGTTAGGTTTGCTCTGACCACCGATTGAATTTCTGTGGCCACCGATTAAAGGTGGCCGATTAATGGCTAAAGAATTAAACCTTGTTGGGGGTTTTTTTTTTTCCTCTTTCTTTTGTGAAACTTTATCTTTTAAATTCTGAATAGATCTAGACGCTAAATTTTTATCTTTTTCTGTTGAATTTTCTTTTTTCCATTCATTTTTTAAATTCTCCAAAAATTTTTTACATTTATTTTTAATTTCTTTTAAAATTTTCTTTTTTTCTTTTTCAGTTTTTGTATTGTTCTCATTTTCCAATAAAATTTCGTATTTTTTTAAAGCTTCTTTCAAAGCTTCAAAGTTATCTAAAGTGGAATATTTGTTAATTTCCTGTATATATTTTTCTAACGTAGTTTGAAGATTCTAAAAATATTTATATATAATGGTCAAAATCTAGGCTTCTTTCGTTTTGGACAGATTTGTTACACGACATTTGTGGAGCGGCCGATGCGGACGAACATTTACGGATTAAGGAAAAATTAAAAAAAAATTACTTAGTCCGCAAAAATCCGTCCGCAAGTATCTTGACACAGTGTTTACAGTTATCAAGATGAAACTTCAATACGAGCTTGGATCTGTTGCATACCCATAGGTTCTGTGTTTTGCGAAGAAATCTGTGGGCAATTGAAACAGGCCTCAGAATGAAAGAAATTTTTATAAATTTGAAAAAAACTCGTTTTTGATTTTTACCGAACAAAAGACTCAAAAAACATTAAAACTTACCAAATATTCTTTGCCATATTTGGACGGAAGTTTGACATTAAACAAATTTTTGAGTTTTTCCTGTAAAATTTCTGATCGTTCCGGATCTTTCAAAAAATATTCAATTCCAGGATATTCCCCCTCCATCTTTTCAATTTCTTCCTTAATTTTTTCTGCAATATCTTCAGGACTAAAAATTAATTATAAATAATTTTTTGTTTTTTTCTGCAAAAATATTATTAATTAACCTAAGAAATAGACTAAAAATTAATTATAAATAAATTCCTAATCTACAAAAAATTATAAAAAATATTTTAGATCTTAATGTTAAAATTAGACATGGATTGTCCCTCAACATTCAGGCGTAATCATTAAACTTTTACCTCTTCTTTTTCTTCGCTTCTTCTTTGAGTTTTCGTTGATGTGAGAGATTATGTGGATAAGAGGAGGAATAGTTTTTATGTTTAGGAGGAATAGTTTGATTATTAATTCCTAATTGAAAAGAATTATTTTCTTCATTTAATGTCGATTCTTCTGCAATTTCTTCAATTTCGTTATTTGATGGGAGAGGGTCTTTATGCCTTGAACTTTCTAATTTGTTGTCTTTTGATAAAACTTTATATTTTAAAGATTTTTTAGGTTTTATATTGTTTAATAATTTGACTTTTTTTAAATTAAATGACGGCTTCTTAGTTAATTTTCTCCAATTTTGTTTAATTACACTCCAAAGTTTGCTACTTTCTTTCTTTTTTTCATTTCCATTTGATAGAAGAAGAGTATTTTCATTATCATCTTCATCAGAATCATCATTTCTTTCTACACTTTTTAATGTCTTTTTCGGTTCTTCTGTAATTTCTTCAATTTCGTTTTTTTGTATCAAAGGTGTAGTTTCTCCTATACCTTCTAATAATTCAAAATGAACAAAAAATAAAAATAAAGGAAGAATATAGAAATGCCAAATTTTTCGAGAAAATAATCTCATTTTCTTAAAATTTAACAATCAAAATTGTTAAATTTAAGTTTTTGAAGATTTGATTCGTAACACTTTATTTTCTCAAATTTATATACTCTAAAATTAAATTATTAAATTAAACCCCAAATTATTATAAAAGAAAACAAAAGAAAGTTTTTAATAAAATAACTGATTTTTTGCCTTCATTTCCTTTAAAATAATTTTCTCTAAAATCCTCCTTCCCCTAGAATAATTTTACTCGAGAATATAAAAAGTGCCGGACTATTTTAATGGGAATACTGTAAATATTATTTTCTTGTTTTTTTTTTTTGTTTCAATCGCTCCCTGCTAGGGGTTGGAGTTTCTTTTAAACAAAAAAATAAAAGAAAAATAATTAGAGAGAGGGTAACTAATAGAGATTGTTTTAGAGAAAGTTTATTATTTGTGGTGGGATAATTATTGTTTTAACATATCCCTAATAGTGGGTAATTAATTGATAAAATACGGTAACTCCTATAAATTAGATAGGCGCTATAAAGTAAAAAATTTATAAAATGAATGTAAATTCTTTTAATTTTAGCTATTCTTAAAAGACCCCCTTTTGGGGTAGTATTTGACATTTATGTAGTCTGTAAAGAATAATCAAAAGTCTGTGATTGGCATCTCCACATTGACAATAAAAAATAGAAATATAATTAAATAAAGGGAAATGTTAGACGTTTAGAGGGTTTTTTTTTGAACGCCAATCATTTGTCTAAAAAATCAATATTTTTAGAATCCCCTAAGAGCGGGAAGAGCGGGATACAATGGAAATTTAAAAATTTACAGACATTTATTGTTTAAAAATTATAGTTTTGAATGTAGTTTTGAAATTGTAGTCAACAAAATCTGTAGTTTAGATAAAAATTTTGTCAAAATTTTTCTGAGGGAATACTGTATGGATTGACAATTTTGTTTAAAAATAATTCTTAATTTTAAATCAAAAGTTGACGTCTTACAAAAATTAATTTTTTTTAAAGAAAAATAAATTTCAACATTTTGGAAAGGAATTTCCATTGAGTTTATTAAATACCAAATTCTCTTAAAAAATTAAAAATATTTTTTATTTAAACGGATTCTATTGAAAAGTTTATTTTATAAATAGAAAAATAATTTTTAAAAACAAATAAAATAATTGAAAAATGCACATGAAAAATAATTTAAAGAAAAATAAATTAGACAATTAAATAAATACAAAAATATTCAAAAAAATATATTGGAATGTGTGAGAATCAATTTTTGAGTAAAAATACTTTTTAACTTCTGGCTAGAGAATGGACATTAAATTAATTTTAAATCTATCCAGGCAGATCTAACCTATAAGGATCAGAAAAAAGTGAAGGTGATTCTCTAAGTTCTAAATTACTTCCAGGATTTCCAGAATCTGCTGAAGCTGGAGGTGGTACTGACCAATTTGTTATTATTGGTGGTGTTGATCTTTCCTCTTCTTAAAAATATATTTTTAATTATTTTAAACAGCAAACTAATTTATCTAAAGTTCCCCCTCGTCCCCAAAATCTTTTTCTGAGGGGTAAAGGGCCTGGGGTCGGTTCATCTTCCACGACCCCGTCCCAAACTCGAAATTCCCTTCACCCTCCGTCACATTTAAAAAGCACCCTCCTCAAACAAAAAGAGATATCTCAAGGGTTGTGACAAGTAAGAGCGGCTAATATCAACTAAATCGAATCACCTGTTGCCCCTTCAAGTTTGCGCATTAACAAGCTAATATTAGCTAGACGAGGGCCAAAAGGTGAATTAAAAAGCATTGCCTCTTCCTCTACATCTCCACCTTCTGATAAAGGTAAAGATGTTTCTGCCATTTCTAAAGAATTACTTCCTCCTCTTTTTGAAAAGAAAACTCCATCATTATTATTTTGTTGATAATTTAATGTTTGTATAATTGGTGAGTGTTGAAGACTCTGAGGGGGAGAACAAGCAGAAGTTCTTCCACTATTTGATTGTTGATATTGTTCAGAAGGGGCAATATTTAAACAAGTTTGTTGTTGTTGAGGATGTGGTGGATTTATTACATTATTTATAGCTATTGAAGATTCACGAGATTTTAATGACAAAGAATCCATCTGTTGAAAAAAGATGGGAATTTACTTAAATCATTGAAAGACTTAACAAGGAAACGAGTAAAAACTAGAACTTAAGTCGAACATCAACAAAAAAAAACAATTCAACAATTATTTATTTACAAACAAACAATATTTACAAAACATCACACAGGAAAATAGGGACAATAAGAATCACACAAGAAATTACATACAATTATGAGGGAGAATAATTGTTTTTCCTATATATCAACACTTCGGCGTCATCATCATCTTCCGACAGCCGCTTACATGTTGTACTCGATTGGCAGGTTCTTGCGGCGCACCATCCCGTCACCCTGGAACCACTCGCGGCGGAATTGCTTGGCCGCTCCCTCCGGTGTGTTGGTCCATTCGACAGTGACACGGTCG
>ABLG01000388.1:2500-44068 GCA_000172435.1 Meloidogyne hapla
GAGAATTAAAAAAAAAGTGATTAAAAAAAAAAGATTTTATAAAAATTGATTCCGCTCTGTGTTGAGTGAGCGAGGAAAATAAAGAAATTTTAATATTCCGCTCTGTGTAGTGTGAGCGAAGACTAGCTATTCCGTTCTGTGGTGTGTGAGCGAAGATTTGCTAGAAATACCGCTCTGTGTTGCGTGAGCCAAGATTTGTAAAAGTATTCCGCTCTGTGGTGTGTGAGCGAGGAACAGTTGAAATTCTGCTCTGATAAGAGTAGAGAATAATCTTATTCATTTTTTGCATTTTTTTGTATTTCGTTGTTTTAAATATTTTGTATTCCGCTCTGAGAAACGTGTGAGCGAGGAATTATTGAAAAATTGTATTGAATTTTATTAAAATTTTTTGTGAAAAAAAAAGTTTAAAAATGTCGGATTTTGATCCGAAATATTTTTCTAAAGAAGAGAATAAGATGTTTGGAAAAGTTTTTCACTTCTTCAAGCTTCGGACACCCAATCTCTTCCCATACTTTTGGCGTGACAATATTCATTTGGGATCCTGTGTCGACTATCATTTCAATCTTGTGGCCATTGACTTTCACTGTCTTTGTAATCCACTCCACTGGATTCAATCTTTCACTCACTTCTCCAATTCCACAAAACGGAGCACCTGAATGATAATTGTTTTGATAATTCACTTTTGGCTTATAATACTTACTTGAAGAACGACACTGCCAAGCAAAATGTCCAGAATGGCCACAATTATAACATTTCACTTCAGGTTTATTGCCATAATTTCGCCAAGGCTTGTTCAAGCCGTTTGGTTTATTCCACTTCCACTGACTATCACGTCCTTTTTTACTTTCAAGACTTTCACTAGACTTCTTCTTTTGTACTAAATTTACTTCTATCGGACGCACTTCTTCTTTCACTTCAGGTGGCTTTTCCTTTGACATATAGACAGCTTCTGACTTATTTGCCAAATAATTTCTACACTCATCAATTACTTCTTTCAATGACACAGGCTGATCTTGAGATGTTTTATTCTCCACAAACTTCATAGCCAACTGACGTACAGCAATTTGCTCACTTGGAATTCCTGAAATAAAAATTAGAATTTTCAGCTCTTCAATACTCAATGACATTTGAGCCCTTTCACATTGGGCATTCACTCTATTCCCGATGAGCAAAAGCCTGCATCTAGTGTATATACTTCGCAATTAGAAGATAAATTTGAAGCACTATCTTTGCAGAGAAATAATTATACTAAAAATAAGACATGTTTTAATTGCCGAAGTCCTAATCATTTAGTTAGAGATTGTCCTGAAAAGAAAAGTGAAAATTATAAAAGAAAGCCATCATATAGATCTAGAACTTACTATAATAGGAAATATGGGAATAAATTTGATAATAGTGATCAATGGAGATTTAGAAAGGAAAATGAAAAAGATTATGAAAATAGAGTATGTAAATATTCCTATACGCGGTATAGAGATTATGATGAGGATGATAACCGGTCTTGGCGTAGAAATGTTAGAAAAGATTATGATAATTTGTCCGAAAGTTCTTCGAGTCGATCTTCAAGCCGAGAGAATAGTAATCGTGGATTTAATAGAAATTTATCTCCTCAATTTAGAAGAGGAAGTCCAAGGATATGGGTTACGAGCCCAGAATATTAAATCCCATTCAAATGGAGCTACTTAAATTATGTATCTTTTATTGTTATTTTAGCTTTTATTGTTTGTTTCAAAATTGTTTTCTTTATTTAATCCTTTTGTTTTTGTGTTTATATATGTATTTTTTAATGATTATTGTTATTACTGTATTTTAAATTTATTGTGTGCTGCTGAAAATTATGGGAAAATTAATGATCTACTTCTTTGATGCAAGAAAATGACAGAAGAACAACAAATAAATAAAACTTAAAATATATTTTGACAACTAAAAAAAATAAATGGAGAATTTCTAAAAAAAACGGTACCCTCTTAAAAGGAGAGATAAAAAAAAGTGATGATTGTAAAATAATAAAAGAAGAATTGAATAAAAACCTCTATAAAAGAGAGATTTAAAAAAAATGATGATTGTAATAAAATAAAGAGAAAGATATTGAATTGAATTGACTAGCTAATAGTCAAAAAACCTCTGGATATGGACAGAGAGAAAAAAACCCCTAAATGAGAGATTAAGTTTATTTAAAAAGAATATTGTAAAATTAGGAAATAAATAAAAAATATATGTGGAGAATATACCCGCTATTTGTGGAGAGATGTGCACTTAAAAAATCAAGGAGCTATAGCTATAAACGATATGTATATTAGAGATTTCCCATTTAAATATCCCCTATGGAAAGGGAGAGCAAAATTTGATCCGCCGTTCTTTCTGAAGAAGGGAGGAATGTTATATCCGCATATTGATCTTTTCTAAATTCAAACTTATTTCTTGCCTAAAAGTTATTTTCCCATTTTTATCATTTATTTTCTTTATGTTCTGATTGGCACCCCCAATCATATTCAAAAACCCCTTTTCTTCTAACCGCTTTTCCTTTATAAATATATTCAAATATATTTATATAACTGTCAATCAACCCATTTATTATCATCATTAACTTTGCCCTTTCCCGCCTTTCTTCACCTGTATATAAACCAAATTTATATTTGCCTTATTAGCTTTTTTGAACTAAACTTATTTTAATATTTATTTTTATTAAATAAACTTTTATTAAAAGTCTTTAATTAATTTATAAATTAAACCTCAATTATTATTGAGAGAAATTAAATAAAATTAAAACTAATTGAAACCCCGGACACAACAGATGTCATAGAATATTATACTGAACCGAGGATACGAAGAATGCCAGAAGGGCACGTGAAGGAATGAGAAAAAATTGTTTATCTTGTCTTCTTTCCACTTTTTCACATATCTCTTCATATTATACTTTATTACCAACTTTTCACTATTTTTACACTTCTTTTATTCCTTGGCCGTTTTTCATTTTCTATTTTTTTGGTTTCACGGATGCGATTTTAAATTTGGAAGCCTGGCGGCAGTATTAATCACGTAATAGATTGAGTGTTGAGCACTGGCTAGACCAGATTATATCGCAGCCCAAGAAGCAAATCCAAAAGATTCCATTTGATTGTACGTATTTAATTTATTTACTAGAAAAATTCAGAAATTGGGAATTTACAAGAATTTACAATTAGATTAAAATTTATTTTTACTCTAAGCTTTTGTTAATTGTTATATATTTATTGTAAATGTGTTTGACATAATAAAAATCTAAAATTTAAATATTTTGTCATAGGAATAAGTGATTATGATCAATTCTTTTTCTTGACTCATATTCCATATAGTAGAGACATTTACCTAATTTTTAAATTAAAAATAATTAAATTCTTTTACTAGAGATATAACAATAATTTATTTTAATATTTAAAAAAAAATTAATAATTGTTTTTCTAAATTTAAATATTTTTTTAATTATTTCTCTTGTATTTTTCGACTTTTTTCATTATTTATATGTAATAGAGCAAAAATATATTTTTCTAAAATATATTTTGTTTATATTTTTTTAATTTTTGCAATTGTTTATATACTAATTAAATAAATACATATATTAAATTACAAAAGAGAACAACAATAAAATATAATTAATTCTTTTCAAAAACTTTCTCTCATTTTATTTATTTTTAAATAAAAATATTTAAATAAATATTAATTTTCGTTAATTTTAATAAAATTGTTTTCTTAATTTGTGTTCTTAAGGAAATATTTGTTAAAAAATATTTTTTTTGATTTAAAAAAAATCCAATTAATGTATTATTTTATTTTTTCTCTTTTCTTAATTATTTTATTTATTTATTCCCCAATAAATTGTCAAATTCAAACTTCTGAATTTGCAAATTTCCAAAATGAAGTGGCTGAAGGTTTTTTTAAAAAAATTATTTAAAAAAAATATTAATTAAAAAAAAGATATAGCAAATAGAACATATGCACAAGAACAAACAAATTTACAAAAATATATTTTTAAAAAATATGACAGAAAAATCAGACCTGTACGTAATCAATCAAAACCTACTACTGTTCTCTTTCATGCTTATTTAATGTAAAATATTTAAATTAATTAATTAAAATAAAAATTCATTTCATCCCTTCATCCCTTTTTTTCATTTTTAATTCTCTCATTATCAATTATTTAATTTAAATAGAAAATTTTTTTCTAAAAATATAATCATAACTTTCTACTTTTTAAATTTATAAATTTTTCATCCCCAACATTCTTTCATGGATATCCTCAAAAATTAAAATAATTAAATCTATTTTTTTTAAATTAAAATATTTTAAAGGCATTTCTCTATTGATCAATTTCAACAAACAATGTTTTTAAATGGGCATATTTAGTAAAATGAGAAATTTAAAAAATATAAATATTTATTAATTAAAGTATGACTTGGACTGATGAATTAGCTACTTGGGATCCTTCTTTATTTAATAATGTTAGAACAACTATGGTTAAAAATTGGTTAATTAAAAATATTTTTTAAAAAAAATTAAAAAAAAATATTTTTAGGGAAATTTGGCAACCAGAACTTCGAATAGCCAATAGGTAATTAATTTAAATTATTTCCTCAATATTTTAAAGATTATCTCTTTGGTGACAGAAATATAAAAAAATTGGCTCTTGTCCAGTTTACAAGTCCTATCAAATTTTTATGAGTCCAATCAAATTTTTATTCAATTTTTTTATAATTATTTTAAACTGGGAATTTAATATGACTGAGCCACCGGGATTTTAAATGCATTTAAAGATATGGACGGCCTAACAAGAATGATTCTTAGATCCAGTGACATGGAACTAGTTAGGGATGGTACAGCATGGTTAGGGATGGTAAATACGGCAAATCCTTTTTTAATTGTGATGTTAAGTGTTTAATGTAAAAGAACATTTAAAAGGTTTTTTATTACAAAAAATTGATTAGACTTATAAAAATTTGATTTAACGTAAATAAAATTTAATAAACACTTTTCCGGTGAATAAACATTTGATTGGATCCTTAACATTTTGGTCATAAAATTTCATTGGACTCATAAAATTTTGATCGGACTCATAAAAATCTGATTGGACTTATAAAAGTCGATTAGACTTGTAAACTGGACAAGAGCCAAAAAATTTTCCTCAAAATTGTTTAGCGAATTAATTTTTATTTTTATTTTAGTGTTTCTGGTGTTAATCAATATTTTGAGGTTTTTAATAAAAATATTAAAAAAAAAAATAAAATAAAAAAAAAAAAGATATCTCGTCGATCACATGCAACATTAACATCATTAACTCCAAACAGAACAAAAGTAAATTTAAAAAAATAATAATAAATATTTATTTTTAGGTAGAAAGTTATCCAACGTTTTCTGTACGTGTTGGGTGTAATTTTGATTTTAGGTTTTTAAAAAAATAAATTTTTAATATTTTATATTTAAAGTGATTATCCAAATGATGAACAAAATTGTGCTGGTAATATTTTAATTTTTTTTTAATTAAATAAAATAGGAGAGGAATATTAAATAAAAATTAAAAAAAAATTAAGAAATTCTTTTAAAATAAAAGAAATTTTTATATTATTTTGAATGTGCGCAAACTTTCTTTTAAAACGAATAATTCTAAGTTTTGGCGTTTTATTCCCCCACAGACGGTACACGACAATTAGGCGCGGCCGATTAGGCGCCGAGACAATTAGGCGCCCCATGTTAAATCCCGGAATTTCCCGGTGTCCCGGAATTTTCGTCTGCAAATGGGTTTATAACTAGGCTTATTTAATTTAGAACCTAGGGTCAGGTGATTTTGGTTAAATCTTTTGGCTTATTCATTCAAAATGTCTCTAATTGTCTCGCGCCTAATTGTTTCCGCGCCTAATTGTCCGCGCCTAATTGTCCTGCTCCGCCCATAGATTATTTTTTGCGCACAATTTAATTAATATAGTTTCTAAATAAAAATCAATTTTTATTTTCGGATTTTTTCTAATTTATATTTTTTAGCACGTCTTTACACAACAAATGTTATGAGTGAAGTTGAATTATCAATGTTTTTATTTATTTTTTATTCTTTTAATTTAATTAAATAGTTATTATAATTTGGTACCTTCTGTAATGCTTGGTTGGGGTAATCAATCAATTAAAAAAAATATACAAGAATGGGAATTATTGTCAGTTGATGCTAATTTAAGTTTTTATAAAAGTCACAGAAAATATTCTAATGAAAGGCCTTCAACTGCTTATGAGGCACAGAGTACTTGGTAAATTTAAAAGAAAAAAAGGGAGGGAAATTGTCAATAAAATAAATAAATTTCTTAATAATAAAAAAATTAACTAAAAAAATTAACTAAAATAATTTCCAAAATTTCTTTATTTTTCATTAGATCAGGTCAAAATATAATTTCAGAAAAAAATAAAAAAGTAATGCCTTTATATCAATTTTCGAGCAATCCTAGCTTCCTCTTTTTTTTTAAAAATAAAAAAAAATTTTTTATTTTATTTGTTAAAGGACATTAATTCTTTTGAGTTTAAAATTTCGTCGGAATTCGCCACAATTTTGGTTAGGCATTGGATTGCCTTGTTTTGTTTCTTTAATTATTATTTTACTCTCTTTTTTGTCAATAAGAATTGAATTATCTATTGGTCTTTTATTAACTAATTTTGTATTAGAATCTGTTTTGTTACGTGATGCTCTTCAAACTTTGCCTCCAGCAGCGGGGGAAACACCTAGAATTGGTTTGAATTATTTTTTATTTTTAAATCTGTGGGAAAGGAAAGCTTTCTCCGATATAATCCTTCTAAATTATCAATTCTGATCCCTGGTTGGGTGTTGTTCTATCGTTGGAGAGGTTTTCTCCCCTGCCTCAAATTTACAAAAACACTGACCCCTTATGGTAATTCTTGTACTCAATAATTAAAATTCAAAGAGGAATAGGTGAGGTTCTTCACTATGGCTCAGCAGACCGAATTCACAAAAATTCCTCTCCGATTTTACCAATTTTATAAAATAAAACATCTAAATCCAAATTTTTAAATTTCCTTTCCCTACAAAAACACATCATCTCTCCTCTTTAAAATATATTTTTTTTAAAGTAACATTTGCTCAATTATTATTAATAACAACATTAATATCATTAATTATTCAAATATTCTTAAAATGTTTTGTTCAAAAATTAATTAAATATTCTTTTTTTCAAAAACTTTTAATTATACCACAAAATGAAGAAACAAATAAATGGGCAAAATTTAAAAAGAATTTAGAACCAGAATTGATATTTCGTTTATGGTGTTTATTTATTTTATTTTTAATTAGTATTCCTTGTATTTTTATATTTTTATTCTAATTTTTAATTATTTGAATAAAATTAAATTAGAAAAAAATATTTTGCGGATTTGGCTGTTTCACCGACCGATAAACGACTACAACAAGCGGGGCGGTTTTAACCTCCATTCCTCCACTGCACGTATTTAAGGCCCGTGCACCTCCACTCAAACACAAATACTTTTTATGGTAAATTGCGTTTATACTCCTGGGCGCAGTTTGTCAACTAGTTATTAGAGTTTTTGTTTTTTTTTGTGCCCCGCTTATGAGCCGGCACCAGTCTCACCTAACACCACATCCATAAATGTTCGTTTATGGAACTTGTATATATTATGAGGGGAAAATTCTTTCTAATTTCTTAGATAGGTTGCAAATAATGAATATAATTGATATCTTTTCTACAGTAATCTCTTTTCTGTTTATTTCTCTAATTTTCATTGACTTTCAAGTTGCATTCAATTATCTCTGATTTTTTATTTTCTCTTATATTAGACAAAAAAAAATAAAACAATTATTTTAAAAGATTAAAAATAGAATAACAACAAAAACAATAAATATTAAAAATTCTTCTAAATTTCAACATTTCCCATATTTCTTGCCATTATTAAATATTCAAGTGAATGCAAGTTTTGAGTACACCTTTAAATTAAATTATTTAATATCAACAAAATAATTTTAATTTTTTATCTATCATGGATGGCTTTTTTTGTTTTCCAAAATTTTAATTTTTTTTTCATTCAAAACCCTATTCTCATGTTATTTAAATCCCCTTTATTTTACTAATTAAAAAAACGAACATTCCAAGTAATAAATTATTTTGACTTGTTAATAATTCCAAAATAGCAGTTAATGATGGATTATTTAAATCAATAAATAATTTAAATTCTTTACTATATTTATATAATAATTCTTTAATTAAAATTAAATAAAAATGAAAATGTTTTGAAGGAATTGGCCCTCCAGTTTTATTTGCTGCTAACCAATAAAGTAATAATTCTGCTGAAGAAATACCCAAATTATCGATAACAACACGTACTTTAAAAATAATTAATAATTATTTTAAGATTTAAAATAATTTGGGAGAAAAAGAATATTTCTTAAAAATAATTAAATGATGATTGGAACCCCAAGGAACGCCTTTCCCACCGCCATCCATCTTATTTATATTCCCTAAAAAACTGTCCGAGCATTTTTGACTCACTCAGCCAAGGTAGATCCCAATCCCCACTCCACTACCACAAATAGCATTCTAATAAATTTTTCCCTTCAATATTCCAAAATTTATTTTTTACATTGTTCAACAGGTATTGCTTCAATTGTTCTTTCAACAATTTCTTTATCATTTAATCTTAAAGCTAGAGAAAGTGCTTTTACATGTTCTCCATTAATTGTTGAATTAATTATTTCTTTTGGTGTAACATTTGATTCAAGTTGTAAAGGATCAAATCTTCGAGGTTTTGTTAAAGAATAAATACAAACACCTTCAGTACATGCTACAGCAAAATCCAAACCTAAAGAATTTTTTGTTTAATAACTAACAAAATTAAGTCAAAAATAGGGGATGAATGTTTATTTATAAAATTTTTGTTTATTTATCCTCACAATCCATCTCCCATAAAATTTAAACCTCCTCCCATAAATGTTTCAAAAAATTTTTTTTAAATTTACCATTCGGAGAAAAAGCAATTTTAGACAATGAAATTGTTGGTCTAACAGCTCTTTCCGAAAGGTCAGTGTGTTTTGTTCCAGGTAATCTAATCTTCTTTTGTGGATTAGTTTCTTCTTCATCAGAGTCTGTCAAATCAAATAAATCCAAATTTCCAAATTCTGTCATTTTACGAAAATTAATGTCCAACTAAATAAAAGGTTTGTTTATTTATAAAATTCTCTCTTTCTTACATTAACTCCATCCAAACTGTAATTACTGCTTAATTTAAATGACCGAACTTTTATTCTATCAGTCACACTATAAAGACAAAAAATATTTGATTGTCCACCGGCTAGTAATAATTGACCATTTGGTGAAAATGAAATACAAGTAAATGTTCTAAAAAGAATTTAAAAAAAAATTTTTTAAATAAAATATATCCCCTATCAATTCGTTTCCCCTCAAATTTCATTTCAAATTAATTTACTTATTCTTTTCTGAAGTTGTCTTTTTAATTTTATCAATTCTTTGTCTTGCAGCATCAATATCTAATTTTGTTTCAATTATTCCAATTTGACTAGTATTTAAAGTATTAAATAAATTTATATTAGAATCATAACATAAAACAGCTAAAAGAGATCCATTTGGACTTTAAAAAAATAAAAATATTTAAATTTGATTTAAATTTACCTATATTTAACATCTAAACCTTCATTTAATAAATTAACAGTTTCTAAACAATTTCCACCATCTACAATATTCCATATTTTCAATGTTTTATCCAAAGAAACAGTACATAAAGTATTTTCATAATAAGTTAATCCATTAATTAAATTTGAATGGCCTGTTAATACATCCAAAACTTCACTTGTTTCGAATGACTGAAAAGAGAAAAATTAAACAAAAAATCAATCATTATTCCCCTTCATTCTTTGAATATTTAAATATATCCTCAATATCTTGGGAAAAATCAGGAAGTGGGGTTTTATCTCCAACAATGGGTCAGAGAAAAATTTAAAGACCAATTTTTTAAATAAATTATTTACCCAAACATAAACTTCAAATAAGTCACGAGATGCAGCTGCTACAATATCTCCAGAAAAATCAGCACAAAGTAAATGTAATTGTGTTTGTTTAGGTGCTACTAATGTTCGAAAATTTCGATACCTTTTTAATTAAAATTGAGAGGAATAATAGATTCTTTTCTTAAAATTCACCTCTTCAAATCATGTGCCCTAATAGAACCTTCAAGAGAAGAAGACAATACAGCCTTTCCATTCTGAGTAAAACAAATGTCTGTAACTCCAGTTTCGTGTTCAGTAAAAGTAACAGTACAAAACGAAGTTGCACAATTCCAAAGTTTTACCTAAATTTTAAAAGAAGGTAAATAAAACGTGTTTGAATTAGTGACCACTAAGAATCTCTAAAACTGATCGAAAATTGCGTAGCCATCAAACCAACATCAATCCTTAGGAAAATTTTTTCTCTTCTCGGTTTTAAAGGTTAGGAGCTAAGGAAGGGAAGGCAAAAAACAAGACAAAAAACACAGTTCAACAATTTATCATTTATTTACAAATAAACAATATTTAAGAAACATCACACAGAAAATAGGGACAATAAGAATCACACAAGAAAATAGGGGGAATTACATATTAGATACAATTATGAGGGGAGAACAATATTTTTCCTATATATCACACACTTCGGCGTCATCATCATCTTCCGACAGCCGCTTACATGTTGTACTCGATTGGCAGGTTCTTGCGGCGCACCATCCCGTCACCCTGGAACCACTCGCGGCGGAATTGCTTGGCTGCTCCCTCCGGTGTGTTGGTCCATTCGACAGTGACACGGTCGTTGTTGGTCGCTTCCGCAGCCGGATCGAAGGCGTCACAAGAGATGGCGATGTTGATGGCCTCCTTCGGGTCGAGCACACCATTGGGCGGGTCCATGTTCAGACGGCGAGGGTTGGTCGTCTTGAAGGCGAAGCCGATACGATGCCCACCAGAGTTGATGATCTATAATAGTGAAAAAGAAATAGAGAGATTAGATAAGATTTAAAAAAGATAAAAAAATTCACCTTCATGTAGTAGGTGTGCTTGTCGTCGAACGGCGCGTTGAAGATCACCTTCACAGCAGGAAGAGTCGTGATGTCGCCGGGTGGAACAGACGCCATTGTTGAGAACGGTTTGTTGTTGTTGTAGATGGAATTGAAGTTGAAGAGAACTGGTTGATACCGACTGGCGTTTGACTGGTACTTTTATACCTTCATGATAGAAGGCTACAGAAGGCTCGAGAGAAAACTATAAAAGACCTCTATCAAACGCCAGTTCACCAACCTGCTTTCTTCTGTTCAACTACACAAACAACGACAACAAACCGTTCTCAACAATGGCGTCTGTTCCACCCGGCGACATCACGACTCTTCCTGCTGTGAAGGTGATCTTCAACGCGCCGTTCGACGACAAGCACACCTACTACATGAAGGTGAATTTTTTTATCTTTTTTAAATCTTATCTAATCTCTCTATTTCTTTTTCACTATTATAGATCATCAACTCTGGTGGGCATCGTATCGGCTTCGCCTTCAAGACGACCAACCCTCGCCGTCTGAACATGGACCCGCCCAATGGTGTGCTCGACCCGAAGGAGGCCATCAACATCGCCATCTCTTGTGACGCCTTCGATCCGGCTGCGGAAGCGACCAACAACGACCGTGTCACTGTCGAATGGGACCAACACACCGGAGGGAGCAGCCAAGCAATTCCGCCGCGAGTGGTTCCAGGGTGACGGGATGGTGCGCCGCAAGAACCTGCCAATCGAGTACAACATGTAAGCGGCTGTCGGAAGATGATGATGACGCCGAAGTGTGTGATATATAGGAAAAATATTGTTCTCCCCTCATAATTGTATCTAATATGTAATTCCCCCTATTTTCTTGTGTGATTCTTATTGTCCCTATTTTCTGTGTGATGTTTCTTAAATATTGTTTATTTGTAAATAAATAATTGTTGAATTATGCGTTAAATTATTTAGCCTATATCCCCTTTGATACCAGTTCTTTAAGATAGACTTTTAATTATACTCGTCAAACTTATAAAAATCTCCTCCCCCACAAAAAAAATTTCTCTTACCTTTCCATCCTCCGCTCCAGTTGCTAAAACTGAACCATCAGGAGAATAAGCAACGGCAGTAATTGTTTGACTGTGTGATTGTTGTTTAAGTATGTGTGATTCACTTTGCCATTCCCATACAATTAATTGTGCATCCATTCCTCTTCCACAACCAATAGCTAACCAATCCCCTCGAGAATTGAAATTTATTGAATTTATTTGTTTATCACCAATACTTGAAATAAAATATTTTTTAAATCATTTTCATTAACAGTAAAAATTCTAAAAACCTAAAATTTTGTAGCAAAGAAAGTGCAGGAATGTCAAAAATACAAAAAGCTCCATTTGAAAATCCAGTAGCCAATAGCTTTTTTTGTTTATTAATAGAAGCTGATAAAATTTCCACATTTGAGGTAACACCAATTAAAGAAGTTAAACACATTCTAAATTTTTAAAATTTTTTTAATCAATTAATAATTTAAAAAAACCTAATTTTCCTTTCAAATTTTAATTTTTCAGAATTCTCTTCTAACTCAAAAATACTACAAATTCCACTTTTGTCAATAGAAAGAAACTAAAAATTAAAAAAAAATTAATTTATTTAAAAAAATATTTACTTCATAATCTTCATTAAGGAACCAAATTCCAATAACTGAAGCTCTTTCTCCAAAAGTAAAGACTCCAATATTTTTAGAAGAATTAGGTATTGTTTTGAATATTTTAATAATTCTATCTCCAGCAGCGGCAATTAAACTAAAAAAAATTTTAAAAAAATCAAAATTGAATTAAATAATTTAAGGGGATCTCTAAATTAAATTAAATTAAAAAATACCTTCCATCAAAAGACCATCCAATTGCATTAATATTATCTTCAGAATGCATAAATCTATTTAACAAAGCTAACGGTATAAAATGATTTACAGATAAATCAGCAACAGAAAAAACAAAAACTTTTCCTTCTGTACCAATAGCAACAAAACTTTAAAAAAAATTTGAAAATAATTTTAATAAAAAAAACAAACTTTGAATCATTAGAAAAACTCAATGCCCTAATTTTTTGTCGAAATCTTCTTTTATAAAGAATAATATCGCTAGCCAAATGAATTAAACTACAATTTCCACCTAAAAATAAAATTCAAATTAAAAAATATTTTTTAAATAAACTAACGTTCATCCCCAACTATTGCATGTGTTCCAGTTGAATTTATATCAAAAGCAATAACATTACATTTTAATTGAATTTCTGATGTGAAGGAAGTATTTCTAAAAAAATTAATAATTTTAAAAATAAATTTTAAAAATTTCAAAACCTTTTCAAATCAAAATATTTTAATCTATTTCCATTTGCACAAAGCAAAGAAAAATCATCAGGCAAAAAGCGAACAGGTCCGTTTCTGTATGAGGAACCAATTAAATCAACAAACTTAAAAGAAGAGAATAATAAAAAATATTAAAAGTTAATTACCTTGTATTTTATATCCATTAGGAGAATAAATTGTCTAAAAAATAAATGTCTATAATAAAGGATTTAGGTTATAAATATGTAAAAATCTGAAAATCTATTTCAAATAAAAAATTTTTGTTGATTATGAAATAAGTATTAAAAAATTATTTTGTTTTTTTTTCAACAATTTTTTTAAAGACCAAACAATTATCATAGGATTTAACAAAATAACATCGAAAAACGGAAACAATTCCAAAAATCTCTTTTAGATTTTATATCATTTATATCTTCTCAACATTTATTCTGATTTGGTCTTCTTCGCACCTTTCGATTTTATTTTCTTTTGGGTTCGCAAAAGTTGTGAAGCACGGCGTTGAGCTAATTTGGCGTGTGATGGTTTATACTTGCCAACGAAACTTCCAACAGATTTGAGTACTTTACGACTGTCCTAAAAAATAAAAATAATTATTAAAATGAATACTAATGAAGGAAAACAATTAATACAATTTGAATAATCTAGTTAAGTAATAAACGACCTTTGTCATAATAGTAGTCGCCTTTGCCTTAACTGGTTTGTTGACAGCACGCTTCTTTTTAATTGTCAATTGCACACCCTTTCCATCCTTTGGAAGACGAACATCCACAGCTTTTGCATTTATCAGTCCATTATGACGAATACTGTTTAGACGTGCCAAATTGAAAGGCTCAGTGCTGAAGTGTTTGGGAATACCTCGCTGACGCTTCAAAAATGCACTGTTTTTACGAATGATTTGCCACTGGAAAATTTAGAGATTTTAATTTTTTTAAATTCTATATACCTGAATGTAGCTAGAAGCATTGATAACCTCAACCATTATTTTTGTAGACACTTTATGCTTAAAACTATTTAAGAAAAGAAAATATATTAAATTAATCTGGTGTAAAAATAATTATTGTATTTCAACAAATGATTCAAAAAAATATACGTAATGTAATATTTAAAATTTAATTTAATAAAACAAATCAAAATCCTTATATAGATCAGAAAAAGCATAATTTAAAAAAAATTTGTCTATAAAACAAAAATAAATAAAAATTATTTCTGTTCATGAATCCGATGATTAAGTAAGGCAGCTCGAAGTAAAACAGAATTGGCATGTTGACTAATCCGTTTTCGCAAATTCAAAACTCTTTTAAAATTTTTAAATTTAAAGAATATATAACCAAAAAACCTTTCATATATTTCAGTCCGATTGTCAGAAAATTTTGCGTAAAGAACCTTCTTGTAGGAATCAATCTTTGCTTTTAATAATCCCTTTTCGATTAATGAAATTAACTCGGATTCAAGCTTAAAATAAAAATATTCTCCAAATCCAATAAAAAATTCTTTTAAAAACCTGATCAACAGAAGTACGAAATTCAACAGCCATTTGACCAATTTCAGAGCTTAAATAAGTGTCAAAATATTGAATTAATGCACTCTGTCTGATTAGAGAATATAGGAAAGAAATATGTGGCGCTAGGTAGATATTCAATAATAGCTACAAATTATAATATTAAAAGACGGGAGTAAAAATATTAAAATTAATGTTAAACACTTACTTGATCACGCAAATCATTAAGAATATCAAGACAAATACCAAATTGACTTTGACAAAATCTTTGCAATAATTCAATAAGTTTTGGTTCAGATTCCAAAGACTTTCGAAAAAGAGGAGATCCGAGTACTTTTTCTTTTAATTCAGTTCGACTGAAAGTAGCAAGAGCACAAATAAGTGCATAAATTGCAACATCACTAGGAGAAATAAGTTGTGGATAATTGAGAACATCCAAATCAATCTAAAAAGTAATTTAAAAATCAAGCAGCAAAAAATAATTATATTTGTAACAAAATAAGGTAGAATTAACCCCCATTATCTGTTACAAAATCCCTAATCTCACCATCATAAATCTCTCGGCTGCTCCCTTATAATTTTTATTCTGCAGAGAATAAAGTCCATAGACAGCCAAGATTTTTGCCTTTGAACTAAGAATCAACTCTTTTTGAAGTTTAGATGTACGCGCTGGAATTTGCAGAGATTGTAGAGAAGAATATTGAGTCGTGGCAAAAGTATTGCTATTTGTTGTTGTTGTAGAAACATTTTCACGTTCAATCATTTCATTTATTGCGCGATCAGCCTGTGGAAGTAAAATGGAAAGTTTTGACCATTGTTCAGCATAAACAGTAACATTAATCCAACTTATGAGCATCTAAATAAAATTTTGGATATTTTTTGTCTAATAATTTTGTATTTGTAAACCTGAATTATTTGATTAGGAGAAGTACAATATTCACGCATTCCTCGAGAATAAAGTTTGAGAGCATCATTGAGATTTCCCATTAGTACATAATGATGGAAAACATCCTCTAGTGAACGTCTAATGGATTCCTAGTAAAAAACAATATTATGATGGGATTTAGTTAATGAATGGCAGTCTAATGACGAATTTTACGTCGATAAAATAAATAAAAGTATAACCTTAACAGCTTCATCTTTTTGGCGTTTAAACTCAGCTAAAAGAGATTCCAATCGGTTATTTGCTTTAACTGTAGTAATTTCAATCCAACTTTTATCGATATCAGGCACACTATCAATTCCAGGAATATTACCAACTGATTTTGCAGATTCAACGCGTTGATAGGCAGAATTGAGCATTGGAAGATTTTGAGTTTTCTAAAAGTTAATATAAATAAATTTGTTTTGAAAAATCTAAACCTTAATAACATAATTAATGAGCATTTTTAATGCATCAGCTCTCAAAGGAGGGCAAACATCGGCAATAAAAAGAAGTCTGAAAAATAAAAAGTAGATTCCGACTTTAAATTATAAAGATAAGTTCAAAAAGAGACACTAATTCCAAAAGGGAAAGAAGCAAATAATAAAGAGCTACTGAGAGTTTCCTAGAACGCCTCATAGTAGCATTTTAAATATCGATTAAAATATTAAAAACCTATTCATCAACGCATAATCAGTATATTCCTTCGAAAAAGTCTCAAGTTCAACACGAACAACATTAACAGTAGAAGGCCTCTCTATATCATCTACAAAACTTTTTTAAACAGTTATCATTCTTATCAAAGAAAACCTTGAGAAATTGGGTCGTCTAAAGTAATAGGATCATTAACACTTGTAAAATCAAAATCCGCGGCCATTGGCTCTTCAACGTATTCTTCGTCATCCTCTTGCTCCATAAATTCGTGTTCGTCCATAATTACTTACTTTATTCTGACAAAAAATTCTAAAATAAATTAAATAAAAAAAGTTAAAAAGAACGAATTTTTCAGCAATTGACCCTTTCGAATTGACCAAAATGTAAAAAAAATATTTTGAAAAAAAAAAACTTTTCATAGCATCGAGCGACAAAAGTGTAAGGAAAAAATGGTCAGCGGTTATAATTAGATTAATACACATAAATTAAATTTTGAATAATAAAAAAATTATGTATATAAAGCTAGATCGGAATATTTTTTTAATTTATTTTTTTGGAAATATTTTTTATTTTAACAAATTTTGGTACTTTTCCTTTATCTCCCTACATTTTCCTTTCCTTCTCCTTCCTTAGTTTCTCTTTCCTAAAAATTACACAACGGTCAAGGATTAAAAATGGTCAAGACAAATAAAATTTATAAAAGTGCAAAATAAAAAATGCTCAAATAAAAACATTGGTACTACTTTTTTAATATCCCTCCCTATACGATAGTACGATACTTCCGCATTTCGGAACCTAAGGCCAGTTGGTCTAGAAATTCTTCTTAGCGATATATCTCAACAAATATTATTAGGAAATAAAGAACAGCAACAAAATTCTTTTTTATAAATAAATTAATTAAAATTTAAATAATTAATTTTTGTAAATATTTTGATAAAAAATAAATAAATATAAATTCTTCAATTTTATTGTTTTAAATAAATATATTTAAAATAATTCTTGTAAATTTTTAATTTTAATTTTCCTTTTTTAATTTACTTTCTCCTCTAAATGATTAATATAAATAATTATTTCTTCAATATAATTAATTAAAAATTCTTCAACTTTATTTTTAGTTATTAATTTTATTTTTTCATTAAAATCATTTTCTTCTTCAAATCTTCTTTTCTTTGTTCTTCCCTCAAATTTTAATTCCATATTATAACATTTATCAGGTATTTTATTACAATTATCAATAAATATTTTAATTAAATTATTTATAAATATGTAATCTTTCCATTTTGTATCAAAATAATCCAAACAATTAATTATTTTAAATATTTTTAAAAACAATTGAAAATAAAGAAATGTTGAGATTTTATTTAATATTAAATCTGGATTGCGTACATAAACTCTATTTATTACTAAAAAATATAAGAGAATATATTAATTAATTTTATATTAGTTACATAAGGATTTGAGTTTATATTTAAAGAAATATTTAAAAATATTTTTTTTTTCGAAAAGATCATTTCTTCCTTTCTCTAATCTTTTATAAATCCTTTATATCTTAATTTTATTTATTTTTATTTACAAACGAGCTTGAAGGAATTTATTATAAAAAACAATTTATTTTAGTCCTTCTCTAATAATTTTAGGGGATTTTTTAATTTTTTTATTAATAATTAAAAAATAATATTTATTTATTTACATCTAAATCTTTCTTTTAATTCTTGACAAAAATCTTTAATTATTATTTTATATTTATTTAAATAATTATTAAAAGTTTGATTTTCTTTTTTTATTTGATTTTCTGAAATTTTAATTAATTCTTTAAAAATATTATTTTCTTCAATTTCTTTTAAATAATTAAAAATATTTTTATTTTTAATTTTTTCATTAATTTTTTCTGCCATTCTTAAAATTTTAAAATAAAGTTTTTTTCCTTCTAAAGGATTAAAAAATATTTTTCTTTCAATTTCCCATTTTCCTCCACATTTTTTATTCATTTTTTCATTTAATATTTCTTTAATTTCATCGAAATTCTTTTTTGTATAATTAAAACTTTAAATATTTTTTTAATTAAAAAATAATTTATTTTTAAAAAAACCTTCCATTTAAATTTATTTTTCGTCTATGAAGTATTTGTTTTAATGTATTTCGATGAATTTTAATATATTCTGACAATGCTCTTATTTGTATACCCCCATATAAAAAAAGAACACACAATCCTTGAATAATTGGTTCCTTAATTAAAAACTACCATAAATTTGTTTTAAATTAATTGTAAAATTTCTTTTTCTGACTCCTTTGTTTTTTTTTAAATATTTTTATTTTGTTTATCCAATTATATAATTTATTTTTAAAATTTTAAAGACTTTCCATTTATTTTTAATTTTTATTTTATTTTCAAGAATTTACCTCATTTTCAATTTTATTAATTAATTCCAAACGATTAATTTTATTATTTTTAGAATTTTTAATTTTTAAATAATTATTTATTGCTTGTTTAAAATCATTATTATTATTTTTATAATATTTAATTATATTTTCTTGTATTTTTGGATTTACATGTTTCCATTTATATTCATCATTAGGAAATAAATATTTTTGAATTTTATCAAGTTCATTAACCTGATTATTTGTACTTCTATTTAAATAAATAAATTAATTAAAAATATTTTAACAAAATAATTCTTCTCTTTTTCTTATCAAAAAAACTTTTATTTAAACTTTTTAAGGAGATCTTATTATAAACTAGATCAGTAAATCTAATGAGAGGCAGCAAAATATCTGCCTCTCATTAAGACAATATTTGATATTTTGATTAAAATTTTATTATTGATATTATTATTAAACGATATTATTAAAAAATATATTTATTTTTAAAATTTAATTTACGTTTCACTAAAGTTTTCATTTTTTGGAATTTCTTGTTTATTTTCTGTAAATTTTCTTTTATCACTTATATTTATTAAATTTTCTTTAATATTTTTTTTATTATTTTCAATTTCGTTATTATTTGAAAAAGATGCTTAATTTAAAATTATTTAAAAATAATGTAAAATTATTAAAATTATTTACAAGAATTCGTTTCTTTTGAATATTCTGATTCAGTTATTGTAGAAAAAGATATATTTACAATTAAAAATAATAAAATAAATATTATTGTTAACATTTAAAATAATTTTAATTGATGTTTAAAAATTAATTTAAAAATTTCTCAAAAATAAGGCAAAATGTCTAGTAAATAAATAATAAAGATGTATATAAAAGAAATCGATGCTAATCACTCGTGTCTTTAAGATTTTTTAAACTTAATTTGCAAAGATTTACATAAAGTACATATGTACTTTTGTGCAATTAAAGAAAATTTTAATTAATACAAGTTTCCAACAACTTTAATTTAATTAGATTAATACACATAAATTAAATTTCGAATAATAAAAAAATTATGTATTTTTAAATTTTTACCTAAAAATTAAGAACAAAAAAGACAAATAACAAAATAAACATTCAAAACAAAAATGAGTACTTATTAATAATGAGAAGCAGTTCTAATTAATTCAGTGAGATCATCAATTATTTGGTATTTACTTGTCCCCAATTTTTTAGCCAAATCTGTCTTTTCTTGAGAACTTAAATTCATATATTGCATTACAAGTAAACCATCAATTATATTTTTTGCTGCACTTATTTGTTGATTTGTTCCAGTCTTTTGTGGTCGTCCGGCACGTGAACCACGAGGATTTAGCTATAAAATTATTTTTTTAATTAAAGAAAGTTCTTTAAAATTCGTACCCCTGCTGGTTGTGGTACATACATATTCATCATCTTTAAAATTATTTTTAATTATTTAAAGTATTTAGAAAAATATTTTACTTGTTGTAACATATGTAGACGTCTAAAAACTTTTTCGAAGATAGGCTTGATAAATCCAAAAGAGCCGTCTAATGTAGCAAAATAGCAAGTTTGTATTCCTCGTTGGTGTTCTGAATCAATGAAGCATTCAGAGACATGCCCTGAAAATTTTCAATTGCTGTAATATTTACAATTTATTTAAAAAAATTACCTTTCACTCTTACAATAGAATTAATTAATGAGCCAATATTTAATACTGCTCTGATGATCAATCGTTCACCACCAATCGATTCTTTCATTTCAGGCAAATAATTAAATAAAGTTATGTTAGCCAATTCATCCGTGAGCATAAAACCAAGTTGTTTATGATCTATAATAAACTGGGAAGTCATTGGAATTGGTGCTGTTGGACGTAAATCACGCGAAACTAATGAAAGTGCTTTAAATTCTTCCTTAAAATATTTTTATTAATTTAATCTTTTTATGTTTAAAAGTACTTGATATCGAATCAGTGAAAGTGAACGATATAAATCACACGCCAAAGCAAAATCGCGGAAAGCAACCATATGATGAACGTAGAAATGCATATCAAGAAAAGAGACACCGTGTAATTGATTATCACGAAATTGCCAAATAAAAATCTAAAATTAACTTTCGGTTTATTTCATTGACCATTTAATTAAAATAAACCTTCTGACCCATTCCAGTAAGTAAAAATCCATTAATTGAACATAAACTCGTCACGGGCCCTTTTTGTTCCTTGTCATAAATTGTCTTAAGTTTGTGACGTGTCGTTGGCATTCCTTCTTCTGGTACAACTTCAATCAACTCAAAAAGCACCACTCTTCCACGAACATAAACTTCCTCGCCATAATTGATAGCTGTTCCCAATGCCAAATAATTTTTCACACCAGAAACTGTGCTTTCAGAGGTGAGCAACACTTCTTCGCAGGCAGTAGCAACTTCAAATTCATCCAATTGGAATTCATAGTTTGGCACAAATTTCCAATCTTCCGTAGAAAAGAGCTGAGATTTAATTAAGATTATACCCTTCCAGAATAAAAATATTACATACCCTAAGTTTGTATGAATCAATACTTGGCAAAATAAAATTCTGCTCTCGATCATGCGTCTCTACTTGCTTCTCCTCGTTCACAATAGTACAAACAGTTTTGTTTGACTTTTTTTCGCTTGTCACTAACAAGATGAGATCCGATTGAAGCATAAAAACCACCTGGGCAATTGTTTGTCCAATTGGAATTTTCCGGTATGGATAAGAGAAATCATAGTCAATATCTGACTTAAATAAGTTTTAAATAAAAAGAATAGTTATTTAGAATTATTTAGAAACTATTTAAAGAAAAAATATCTAAAATAAGAATAAAACTAACGTTTAAAGTTGCAACACGCATCATATGCTCTGGCTTTTTTGTTAGATATAAGAAGCCATTGTTGCAATTAGCATTGTTGAATGATGCAAAAGCTGTTATTTGTCCATCAATTGTCATTGGATGGAGTCGAACTTCACCACGTTTCATAAGTAGAATCGAAGGGTATGCACCAGCAATAAAAATTCCATTTGACTAAAATAAATGATTTTTTAAATAAGTTACATATAAAAATAAACAAACAAGATTACTCAATGTACCAAAAGGAAAAATTCGCTGTCTGTGTCGGTCTTCTGCTTCATGTGCCTCAACCGGCGCACGACCATTGGGGCCAAGAAAACGATTTTCTCGGATAACAACAGTGCAAGGGAGCCGTTTGAATCTGATGGCAATATGACCTTAAAGAATGAATAGAATTTTTATATATCATATCAATAATAGAGGGCGAATGCGAATTAGTCTTTGGGAATAGTAATTAAACGTGAAAATTTTATTTTTCTTAAAAATCAAATAATTACTATTAATATTATCATCATACGGAAACAACTCATAGAAGACAACCATATCATCAAGAAGGGCGGAGAGAATCGGTCTTCCACAATCCATGCCAAGACCACAAACTTGTAGTTCAAAAACTTTCTTAAAAAAATATTATTAAATAACCCCTTTCAAAAAAAGACCTCCTCAGGTTTAACAATTGTATCAGAAGAAAGACTCTCAGCTGGTTGTGGCAAAATAATTGGAGTGCTCATAAATGATTGTTGAGAAGGCCTATGCTCATCGTCAATTGCAGATTGAACATCATCGTAGAGAACATCATGAACTTGACAAAACTTTTTGACCTTAAAAAATAAATAAAAATTCAAGTTTTTTCTCATACCATATAAACTAAGTGAAGATTAGGTAAATTGTAAATGTAAAGATTGCCATTTTCACGAGTAAAAAACAGCCAAAAAGTTGGTACAATTTTAGATGGACGTTCAACGAGTTCTTCTGTATTGGCATTGTTTGATATTTCGCTTGAAGTTGTAAGCCATTTAATTTTTTGTTGCTGCTTTTGTGGTTCTTGCTTTTGTGATTCGCGTTGTTGTGCTAAAAAATTAATATTTAGCGCTTTTATTTAAATTATTTTACAATATATAAATTAAAGCAAAATTAATTCACGTTTATTTCGTTCTTTTTCAGTAACTCCATAAAGAAAAGCGTCAATATCATCTTCTCCGTTAAAGTGTTCCTTTGTTGTTAAATCTTCATCCATCTCATTTTTGATTAATGAACAATCCAAAGAATCAGATCTCGGAAATAAAGGTTTTTCATTTATAGGCGACGATTCTTCCATTTCAATATTTTTGTTGCCTGAATATTTAATTAAACCACTCAAATCCTTGTAAAGAGAAATTGCTGTGATTGGTGATTTTTCATGTTTGAGCATAGTTAGAATTGGTATCTTGAAAAAATCAAAATTTTAAAAATCTATTGTAAAAATTAAAAAGAGAGAAGGACCTGTTTAAGATGAATATCTGGTTTTGTAAACAATTGATAAAGGAAAAATCGTCCATTTAATGTAAGAAGAGCCAAATAAGGATCATTAAGTGAAGCAGAAATTACTGGGAAACTTGAGTCAATAGAAATACAGTCAATTTGTTGATCATTTGCGACAAGAACAATACTAATATAGTAAATGATTGACATTTTTGCAATTAATTGGACTAAAAAATTTACCTTGTAGGTGTTATCTGAAAAAATAAGGAATTAATTCATAAACATAAGTATGTAAAAGAGTTAAAGTTATTAAAAGAAAAAGGATATAAATTTAATTTAATTTCAAAAAAATAAATTGATTTCAATAGAAACTCAATTCCAATTAATAATTTCGTCCTAATAAAAAATACCTGACCTGTACAGCAACATTCCCTTCTGCCAGATCCCCAGCCATTAATGTTGACTCATTAGTGCAGAATAGAGGAATGTCTAATTCAACCATATCGTTGTGCAATTCTAAGCTAACAGTGCTTCGTTCACGAGAAATCAGCAAATATTTATGCATATCGCCGTAGTGACGTCCTATTGTCCAAATTTGTTGAGCTTCATCCAAACTACAAAAAGTATAATTAATAAAGTTTAAATCAAAATGTTTAATAATTAAAAAATTATGAAAAAAAATTACGCCGAACAATGTGCTTGTTATAATTTGTGGTCGAACAGTGCGATGATAGAGACAAAGTGAAGAATCTTTTCCATGGCCAGATGCTGTCATCTGTTTAAATTTAAAAAAATTGTAAAAACCATATTATTTTAAATTGCAGAAACTTAAAATATAAAAAAAAACCATATCGAAATAAACATCTCTGGCATTTTTGCGAAAAGCATCGCTTATGTAAGTCGCATTGCAAACTCTTAACCATTTACATGGTCCAACGTTTGGAAGAACGTCAAGTAATTCAAATTTATATGTTCGAACAATCTGTCTAAGGGTCTAAAAAGATTTTTTTTAATATTTTTAAAATAATGAAAAAACCTCTTCAATTAAAAAACTTTTACAAAAATCATCGCCATAAAGAAAAATATCATCTTCGTTGAATAAAATCCGCGAATGGTTTACAACATTTTGATTATTAGAAAAATCGTTAGAGTCTCGTCTTTTGTCCAGCGAATAACGTAATAATTGTGAATCTCCAAGTCGGGAACCAACAAAAAGAAAATTTTTCGAGAAACTTATTAATACGCAAGGAATTGATATTTCTAAATATTTTTAATTAAATCTTATAATTAAGTAACAAACCAAAAGCTTTTGTTAATTGCATATTTCTAACAACATTTGCTTGATCAGTTTCAAGAGATAAAATATATAAATCTCCATTAGCCAAAGCAACAAAAACATCATTTGGAATATTTGATACTCTTTCAACAGCACAGCCTTCCAAAACCAAACGTAAATTTTGTTGTTGGGTACTCAATGGAAATCTGCTGAATTCTTCAGAACAGGAATTTAAAGAAATTCCTCTTGGTGGAACAGATTGATTTAAATAAACAATTTCGTTGGCACCAAATAAACAAATACCACCAATTGGAGGATTAATAGGTAAACAACGATTTATGTTCATTGGAAGACCTAAAAGTGAAATAAAATGTTTAAAATATTTAAAGAAAATAACCAGAAAAATTCCAAACAACTGTATGAATTTTGTCTTTTAAATTCAGAAAAACAGCCAAAATAGAAACAGTGTCGAAGCGAACTGCTGCCCTAAAAAAGAGTTAAATATATCTTTAAAATATATTTCAAGTTTAACCTTCCAGCTGTTGTTTGAATTGGTTCATAAAGAAAGAGGATTGTTGGCTCAAAGTATCCATGAAGAAAGCACATATCGTGGATATTCTCTAGACGTTCATCAAGTGTTCTTGAAAAGAAAATTATAAAGAAAAATGCGAAGAATCATAAAAAAATCAAAAAAGAGATAAAGAAAAATACCTCAATTTAATTGTATAACTTTGTAACAAAATTTGACGTCCATCTTTATTTGTTGAACTATCATTTTCTTTATTAATTCTGTTAATTCTTCTAATTGGGACAACAGCTAAATGTCGTCCATAAACAGTAAAAACACAACAACGACTCTCTGGGTCAGCGCAAAGAACAGGATGATGAATATCTTTAGAATAACCTTCACGTAATAATTCATCTTCAATTGAATGCAAAGAAAGAGTGTTGAGGGTCATTGTAGAAGGGTTGATATTGACAATTGAAAGCTTGGCATCATCAAAAGTTAAAGCCAAGGCGTCAAAGTCAGAAAAATCTAAAAAATAAATTATGTAATAAATTAAAATATTTTAAAATTAATTCAATTTTTCAAAGTAGCTAAAAGAAAAATAAAAATAATTTAATTTTAGAAATAAAAAATAACAATAAATTTCGTCAGCAAATCTTAATATTTCAGAAAAGTATTAATGAGCGATTTATAATAAAACCACAAAAAGTTTTTATAAAAATCATTGAAAGTGAGTAAAATAAATATTTTCAAATTTAACAACAAAAATATTTCATCGGTAACTACCAGAACCGCTATTTTGGACTAAAATTAATAGAAAAAAATTAAAACCTTCGAGCTTTATTACAGCCATTCCACGAATTGGTGCCATCATTGTAAAAGAAAGTAAACATTCCAATTGAGGAGAATTAATTGAATTACACAAAATTATTTAGACGAAAGAAACGTAAAGTTTTTGCACAAGCAGTCACCAAACAATTTATATTTGGTAGAAACTTTCCCCATAAACAAAAATTAACAGAAGTGGCATCATCAGTTTCATGCAAAATAGAGTACATTCTAAAAATAAAAATAGTAACAAAAAATTTTTAGAAAATTATAGAAATTCAACAAAAATTATCAAAAAAAAATTTTTTTTTACTAAAAATTTTCGCGACAAAACGGGTAGTTTTATTAAAGCGCGTGTAAAATGTCATTTTGAATTTATGCAAACTGGAAAAGCAAAGAGAAATTTTCTGATATTTATTGAAAAAACCTATCTTGTTAAATCCACTATTCAGTTTTAAAAAGTTTATCTATTGAATTTTAAATTTATTAAATGTGCAATAATTTTATATTGATATTTTTATTTTTTTTTATTATAGACTGATTTCTTTTAAATTTATAATGGATCTAACATTAGATGAATTATTCAAACGAGTTCAGAATTCAATTCATCAGGACAGCGGCAAAACTGCTGACATTGATTTAATTGTAAAAGAAACTGGATTACCTAAACAATTTGTTAATTATGTTATTGAATCTGTTATTCTTCATTATAATGATATTGAACTTTTAAAACATATGGTTAAGTATTTTTAATTGTTAAATTTATTTAAAAATATTGATTAATAGTTTTTTTAATTTTTAGGTTATTTTTGTTGCTGAAAAGTGCAAACAAGAAGGAATTAATGTCAATTTAACAATTACTGCAACATTTTTAAAGAAAATTGAGCCAATCTGCCGAACACTTAAAGAAGATTCAGCATTCTTTCCTGATTATAAAGAAGACAATAGAGATACTTCTTTAGACTTTCCATTGCTAACTCGTTTTGCAATTGTGGCAACTTATTGTGCTAGTTATAATCCACCAGTGACTGATCAACGATTTTTCTTTAAGGTTTTTTTCAAATCCATTAAAGAATTTTGATTAAAAACAACTTAAGATTCTATCCCAACTACTATGATAAATTTTTAAATTTTTTAGACTGATATTTCAACCAAACGCCGCAAAGGAGGAGGCAATTTCTCTGCAAAAAATTCAAAAGAAAAATTTCATGAGAAAGGCCCACGTTCATTTGAACATCAAAGAGCTCTCTTCATTTTTCTCTTTTTTTGTAAAAATTTTGATGAAGCTTTTGAGGATTTTGGGTCTGATTTTCAAATTGATTTTACTTCACAGGTATTTTTTTGCATTGAAAATATTAAACGATATTTTCATCTAACAATGAATACCGTATTTCTTGAAATAGAGCCCCATGGGGCTCTAATTTTCAACTACCTTTCAAAGTGGGGCTCTATTTCAAGAAATACGGAATATTTGCTGAGTTAAGCATTTTAATACAATAAATTCAAATAGGAGAGGAAAATTTAAAAAAAATGATTTGATCCTTTTTTAAGATATTACAATATTTTTCTTTTTCAGATAACTCATTTGGTTGATGCTGGTTTGCTCAGGATAGTCAGTGCGTCAGAAAATTTGGATTTGCCCCTATATCTTTCACTTTGTGGATTGGATTTTGCAAAAAGAATAGCTCGTTCAATTTCTGTTGAATTTAAATTGGAAAATTATTTGTGGGATTTTGTTAGTGATTGTTAAAATTGTTTTTTGTGAATTAGAATTGTGAAGGTTTTTATTTTTTTTTAATTTAATTTTAATTCTTATTTTACCTTGATCTTTGTAGATAATTCTTTATTTCAATAAAGTTATCAAAAATTACGTTTCTACTATGGTCCCACTTCTCATAAACTGATAAGCAATTTTAATTTTACTATTTCTTCGGTTGGGGTAAGGTGAGCGCGAGCCAACTGAGCGCTCCCGAGAGCGGGCACTAGAGCGCCGAGCCAACTGAGCGCACCCAGTAAACGGCTCTCAATTGGGAGCAGCTCAGCTGGCCGCGCTCACCTGACCCGTTCCGCTATTTTTTCATGTCAGTTGGTTGAACGGCGCTTGTGTTGCCGTGCCACAAATTGTTGTCTACCTTTGTTTTTTAATTTTTATTCGAGGGAATATTTTTTTAAATTTTTACTTTTTCCACTTCCAATTTTTTAATTGGTTATATTATAAAATGGCCGTGAATAAACTTGTTCAAACTTACACCGCATGACTTTACATCCCAATTTTTTATAAAAGCCATTTGAGTCAAAATGACTGCTATCCATTTGAGTACCTTCTTGTTATTTACCTATCTTCTTTTTTTATCGACGGAAGTTTTAGTTTTGAGAGAAATTGACTTCAGTTAATTCCATTTTCTATTATTTTATTCTATTCTTTATGGGCAACAAAGAAAGTCAATTTAATGGAAGAAATGAAGATATTAAGCCTGGACAAGTATTGGATTCTAATTTTATAAAATCTTTTGTTGAGGTGAGTGATGAAGATGATGGTTTAGGTTGGGAAAAGTTTCAGGTATTTTTTAAAGAAATAAAAAGAATTTATTTATTTTTTGTGAAAGATTGTTCGTATTCTTACAAATATTCGACAATATCGTCTACTTTCTGGTTTGTATGACAAAGCTATACGTTTGGCAAAAGATGATAACTTTTTTGGTCAACAACTTTCATTGTCTTTAATTTGTGATAATCGATTTTCGAGAGCAACAAAAATGTTACACAAATGTATTTTACAAAGAGACGAAGAACAAAATAAATTTGATGAAAGTTCAATTACTGAATATTTACATTTGGCACGTTTACAAATTGAGCAACTTGGAGATTTGGAATTAGGTTTTTTAGTTAAATTAATATTCAGATTTTTTCTTATTTATTTTAAGCTGAATCAGCAACTTTAAAAGCAATTAATTTATCTTCTGGTACTTGGCTTTCTGGTCGTTGTCATTTATTATTGGCTATGATTTATGGGTTTATTTAATTTTAATTAAAAATATTTTTAAAAGATTAAAAGCTCAATATGGAAATAATTTATGTTCAAAAAAAGATTTAATGGCAGAAAGTATTAAATTTTATGAAAAAGCAATTGAATTAGATCCACATGATGATACAGCACATTTATATTGTGCATTGGAATATGCTAATTGTAAGGAAAATTCTTTTATTAAAAAAACCAAAAATTTTATTTCTTCAGCCAGAAACTTTGAAATGGCTAGAGAACATTGCCAATCAGCTTTGAGTTTAAACACAGAAAATCCTTTTGCAATAATGTTAATGGCATTAATTTTTACTGCAAGAAAAGACTACAAAGGGGCATTGGAACTTGTGTATGTGTCATTTTTTCTGAAAAGAAAAAAAATTTTATTTTTAGAATAAATGCTTTAAATGATTTTCCTTCACATTATGGTCTGTTAGTCTTAAGGTTATTTTTAATTTTAATAATTATTGGAGTTTAATTTTTGAGGAGGATATTTTTGTGGAAGAAGGGGAATTCTTTAATTTTTGAGGTAACAGAGACTTTTGGATGACTTACTCGTAAGTATGAGATGGGATAGAATGTTTAATTTGGATTTTATATATTTTTATTTAAATAGATTAAAATTAGAAGCAAGATATGGCAGGGTAGAAGAAGCTTTACAAACATCACATAATTTAATTTGTTTTTGGAGAAAAAGTAGAACAGCAACAGATTGTCTTAATTGTGATGATGAACAAAATAGTCGATTAAATGGAGATATTAATAAAATGGTAAATTGGATTTTATTAAATTAAGATTTATTTTTAGATGACAAGTAAAGAAGCAATTGTTCCATTAACTCCTCTTTTGACAGCTCCATTATGCATTACAGCAACACCCGGGCCTTCTACACATTTAATTGCTTCAAATACTGAAGGGACGCCATATCCATCTATAGGTTTTTAATAGTTTAAATATGAACTCATTATTTTAAAATGAATTTTGAGAATTGACAAAAGCCTCAAAAACATCAAAACAGTCCCGATCCTTAGCTTGTACAGGGCAACCTAACTATTGACCACAAATCTATGAAAAATATTTCTTTTTAAGTTTAGATAATCTCTCAACAATTGGCCCTCCAACAAATACTTCTGATGGAGGTGGACCAGCATCAACAGACTCTTTAAGTGTATTGTCTTCTTCTAGCAAGTCTTGGATTAATTTTTCTGCTTTTCGATTACAGGTTGGAATTGGATTTTTCTTTAAAAAATAATTTTTAAAGGCAGATATTTGGGTAGAATTAGCAGAATTTTTTATAGAAATTGAACGTATGAATGATGTTCAAGCTTGTGTTGAAGAAGCTTGTATGATTTACCCAAACTCTTACCAAGCACTTTATTTGAAGGTTTTGAAATAAATTAATTCTTATATTTTTTTAATTTTTAAGGGTCATCTTTATTTTAAAAGGGCAGAAAAATGTTTACAAACTGATACAAATTTAAGCAAAAAATTAATGGCTGAAGCAAAAAATTTTGTTCTTGGAGCAATTTCTATCTGTACAGAACACGTACTTTCAATTGCTTGTTTGGGAAGAATTTATCATTCGGAAGGATATTTAAAAATGGCTGAAAAAATGTTTAGGTTCTTTAAAAATTTTTTTTCTTTAATTTTTTATAGAGATGCAACTTCATTTGAACCTTTTGATGGTCGAAATTGGCACCAACTTGGATGTGTTTTAACCGAACTTGGAAGGAGTGATGAGGCATTAGAATGTTTTCAAATGGCTGCAAGTCTAGAAGTAAATACACCACTTATTCCTTTTCAAGTAATTCCTAGGTTGTTAAGTTCTTTTAGATAATTTTTACTTAATATATTTGTTATTTTATAGTAATATAGAGAATTTATAGTTTAGTGATTTTCTTTAATAAAAGATTTTTAAAAAATTTTATTTTTCTAAAATCATTAACGAATTTAAATCTTTTATCACGAATAGCCCTTTTCGGGACCTACAAAAAATATATTTGGATTTTAAAAATAATTTACAATTTTAAAGGTAAAAAAGAAAATATTGCAAAAATTAAAAAATATTAAATTGAGTAATTAACGTCATGATTAGCCGTTTGGAAGGCCTTCCTTAATTTATCCGCTTGTGTCAACGGACGACCCGTTAGTGGTTTTTGTTGTTTTTCTTTAATTAATGACAATTGTGTTGGTTTTTTAGAAAGTAATTGTTTTTTCTAAAAAAATATTTTAATTATAAATTGTTTAAAGACATTTAACTTCATAGGGTTAGCTATTAAAAAGGAAACCGGACCTTTTCAACCCACCATTTTAGTTGTAACAAAGCGGGTCTAATCACCTCGATACGAATCCCCTCCCTCTTACAAATTAGAGCCTTGATCATGATGAGACTTTTCCTTTTATTTTTTTCTTATATTTAGACGGTGAATTGTCTTTCTTTTATTTTTCTTTTAAAATAATTTAACCTCTTTATTAGTCACAATATCCAAAGATTGCCTCGGTTCTGCAATTTTCGTTTCACAACGAAATCTATTAAATTTTTTAAATCTAGCTGTTAAATTGGCTATTTCATCTAATAGTTCATTTGAATGTGCCAATTCTTTAAAAATAAAATTTTTTTATTTTTAAACGAAAATTCTTTTTACCAACAGCTTCAGTTGACCCTTTCTCTTTTGAACATTTTAATTTATGATGTTGTAATCTATGACTAGAAAAAGGCACAGAAATTGTGGCACGATAATTACGTCGTGCAAAAGATTCTAAACGTTCTTTTGGAGGAACAAAAATTGGAATCATTTTTCTTTAAAAAATTTTTTTTAATTAAAAATTAAAGAAAAAAAACCTTTCAAAAACATTTTTCCAATTAATTCTTTCCATATATTGATGGTTTTGAAGACTTTCAAAATTTTCTACCCGCATAGTTTGGTCAGGATTAATAATTGCTCTAAGAAAGGAAATGAGATCTGATGGCCATCTACTAGGCATTGTAACACTACGAGTGTATATTATATTTAAAGACTAAAATGGAAGAAAATTTAAAAATAAATAAATATTTGAATAAAAATTGTTTTTTGGAGTCAGATTGAATATATAAAATTATCTCATATTTTCTCTTTGCCGTTAAAGTTATCCTTATGAAATAAAGTTGACTCCCATTATATCGTTATCCCAAGGGGATGGTTGATATGTAAAGGGGAATTAAATGTAATTTTTTATTTCCTTTTAAAAATTGTTTTTATTTTTCAGGAATAAACTAAAAAATAAAAATAGTTGAGAGAATTTCTTTAATTTAAAAAGTTTCTACTTGGAATAATTTATCTATAATTTTAATATTATTAACCTGAAGTGAAGAAAAAGTTGAAGGATATTCATATGGAGTACGTCCACGAAGCATTTCATAAAAACAAACACCTTTAAAATTTATTTAAATGATAAAATTAAAATTTTATATTTTTTTTTGAAATTTGATAATAAAAAATGAGGGAAGAATTAAAATGTTTATTTTTCAAAATTAAAAAGGAAAGTTTTTTAAACCGGAAAAAAATTATTTAATTAAGAAAACAAACCAAGTGCCCACCAATCCACTCTCCAATCATAACCTTTAATATTGCCTATAGAAGTGAGGTATATTTCTGGTGCCATATAAAGGCGAGTGCCTAAAAGAATACAAAAATAAAAATAATTTTTTAAGAATAATTTACTTGAAAATGTATTGGCTAACTCTCCTTCTGAAAGTTTTCTGGATAAACTAAAAATTAAAATAAATTAAATTAAAATTTATTTAAACCTAAAATCGCTTAAATGTGAATGTCCGAATTCATCTAACAAAATATTTGCTGGTTTTACATCAAAATGGCCAATTCTAAAAATTTATTTTTTAAATAGGATTTTAAAAGAATGTTAGTCATATCTTCGAGGAATTTTTTTTTTAATAAAAAATTCTGTTCTCTCATGCTGGTAGTAACAATACTAACTATCCGCAGCTAGCGATATTTTTGGAAATTTGAGTCTGAGTTTTGTACTGCACTGATTACAACTAAGAACAAAACTTAGACTCAAATTTCCAAAAATATCGCTAGATGCGGATAGTTAGTATTGTTACTACCAGCATCAGAAAAACTTGGATGATATATTTTATCAGTTATTGAAATATTACCCAGAAAAATAATAAATTAATAACAATAAAAGTAAGCAAATAATGTACCGAGAATGGTAAAATTTGAAATTTGCTTAGAATTACTGTGTGATTGAGAAAACTCTCATAAAATAAAAATATTAAATTTGTTCACCTTTGTCTGTGTAAATAATCAAGTGCAAGTGCCAATTCACAAAATAATCTTTTAAAAATAATTTTTAATTATTTAATATAAAAAACAAACAATTTAGCTCTAGATTCAGAGAAACGGCCTTGATTTTTTAAATGATAAGCCATATCCCCACCAGGCAGTAAATCACTAATCATATAAATTTGATCTGAATCCTTTTAAAATTAAAAAATTTATTTAAATAGAATTAAAAAAAAATTTACCTGAAATGCATACCAAAGTGAACATATAAAAGGATGAGATAGACTTTGAAGTAAATTTAATTCACTTAAAAAAATAAAATTTAAATAACTTTTATTAAAAACTTTAGAAAATTTTCAACAAATTTGTATTTACAAATTCTCCTTTTTTGCATTATTTTTAGAGCATATTCTTTTTTTAATCCCTTGTGGTAGACAACAAAAACCTTTTTTTAAAACAAAATAAAAATATCAAATAATTTTCTAAAACCTTTCCAAAAGTTCCAATACCAATAAATTTGACAATTTGGAAATCTAAAAAAAGAAAAAAAATAATAATCAAATAATCATGAAAAATACCTGTTAAATCGGTTTCTGATGGACATAACAATCCTTGATGACGAATGGAATTCCGATTGCCCATAAATTAAATACATATTTTAGCTAATAGCTTTTCTTTTAGTTATTTTTAATTAATTAATTTAAAAACATTGAGGAATAATATTTTCAAATTCTAAAAAAATTTGTAAAAATTTTAAAATAATATTTTGGAATATTTTTCGTAATTTAATCATTTTTCTTCTCTTAAATTGTTCATTTTCACACAATTTTAAATGCTTTGTTAAATATTTATTTTAAAAAGGCATTGTGTAATTTACACAAAATTAGAGAGATTCCGTGGGAAATTTGAGTAAATAAAGAAAAGAGAAATGGTTTTGGCATGGCAAAAACATTGAAAAAGAAAAGAATAAAAAGTCCAAAAGGAAAGAAATAATAAATATAAAGAATTTTTGCCTTATTTTCACCCTCCGCCCACGAATTGCTTTTGCTCTCCTTTTTTCTCCTTTTTTGAAGTCGAGACAGACAACTCTCTGACCATATTTGCTCGATATAATAAATGGAAAGAATAAAAAGTGAGGAAAAGCTATTTCAGCTGCCACTGTTTCCACGTGTCAGGGCAACTAACAGAAACGGCAATTCGTAGATAGAGAATGTTGGCAGAAACAGAAAAAATTCAAAGAAGAAACAAAGTCGTTAGGAAAAAGAAAGACTTTGTACTAACTTCGCTCTAAAGTTAAAGGGCCAATAAGAAATCTCCAGATCAAGTCCAGGTGATCTGAACCCATCCATTTTTAAAAGTCCATTCTGCCAAAGTACTTGTCAGTGAATTGCTTATTCTACGAATTATCCCATCGCCCTATTTCCATCAGAAAAAGTCGCTAATGTCAAATGGGAGAAAATTATTGAGACAAGAATGAAAAAAGAGAAAATAAAAAGACTTTCAAAGACATATTATTATTTTTGCATTTTTCTGTAAGCTAAACCAAAACAGTTAACAAAAAAATGCAGTAAAGCGATAAACGTAAAAAGAGAAAGAAACATTCCTTTTCTTTCCTTTATTTTTTACTTTTTTGAGGATGAATAGGGAAAATAAGAAAACTTTCGCGCACTTTTCTTAAAAAACAAAAAGCCACTTAAAATTTAAAAAAATCTTCTTTTCTCCTAAATATTCTGTTCAATCCGGCTCATTTTACATTCAAAATCAATAAAAAAATGATGAGGTGTTAGTTTAAAAAAATATTTTTTTTAAATAATTTCTTTATTCATTTTAATATAAATGAATATAAATTTAAAAATTGAGAAAATAAAAACATATAGAAATTTGTGTTAGTCTCTTAATATCACAGAAAAAATAAAAATAAATTTACCAGATCATTTTGATCCATTATTTTGCTTGTCTGGAACTTGATAGTCTCTACGTTCATTAGAGAATTTAATGCCTCCTTTAAAAAAATTAAAATTATTTTGTTTAGTCGATTAAACCCAAAAATTACAAAATTGTAAAAAATCGGGATTTAAAAATTCCACAATATTTTCATTAATTTAAAGTTTTAAAATTATCATTTTTTATTTAAAGCTAAAATCGGTAATTAAATGGTATCTCTTAAAATAGGTATTTTAAAAATTCTAACAATAAGATGTGCCAAAACTGCAACTCAAAACCCATTTCCATCTCAAAAAAAAACTTTTCTTGTAATCCCTTATAGAAAAGAGCAGTCTTTTACATATTTTTAAATTTTTTAAATAATTTATTTTACCCATTTCCAAAATAGTTTTATCAGCATTATCTTCCCAATTTCCTGGTAATGGAACTCTTGCATTTCTTTCTGTTTGCATTTTTTGTCGACTTTTCATTTTATTTTGATCAGATAAAGCTTCAATTCCAGCACATCCCCAAACCTCTGTTTGTGAATATTATTAAAATCTCCATCAATTGAAAATTGAGAATAATTGCCAAAATATAAACCCAATTTTGATGTACGATTTTTAAAATTACCTGAAAAATAATATTTTATTAAATAATTGAGACGAGACAATTTTTATTTTGAGGATTCCGAGGGAGGAATTATGTTTTTAAGGAAGAACTAGTCAGTCTGTTGATCTTTTCCCAAACCTCAATTTGATTTTTATTGTTTGTAGAAAGGTGACCGGAAGAAAGCGCAGTAGAAAAAAGCGCAGTAGAAAAAAGCGCAGAGGCCGGAAAAAAGCGCAGTGGAGAATAGCGCAGTGGAAAAATGCGCAGTAATGAATATTATTAAAAAAGAATGTTATAATGTTGGTATCATTATAATGTTTGTTTACGTTACCCAAAATGAACTCGACACGAAAACACTAATCAAATCTCTGATAAGCCTCTGATAAGCTTATTTTAATTTTAATACATAGGTTCCATTTCCATAATTTGTGCACAACCTATATACTCCAACACGAACGAACGGCTTATCAGAGATTTTGTTAGACGATTTTGGTTAGATGATCATTTTGGTTAGACTTAAACAAACATTATAATGATACCAACATTATAACATTCTTTTTTTTAAAGTATTCATTTACTGCGCTTTTCTCCACTGCGCTTTTTTCCGGGAGCCTGTAGAAAATTTCTTAGCAAGTTAAATGGTATCAAAAATTTAAATTAAAAATTCGTTCAAAGGATTTTCTAAGAAATAAAAAAAAGTTTTAGAAGAAGACAGAAAGGGGCATGTAGAATAAATTAAAAAAACTTGCAATATAGGGCAGGTGAAGGCATATCAATTCTTCTAAATTCTGGAGAAAATTTAAAAAGCACACAATGAGGACCACCAAAAGATTTACAACTATGTCTATAAATCATTTTTTTTAAATAAAATTTTTGATTAAAAAAAGAAAACCTCCATTCCTCATCTGCTGCAATTGCATAAAGTTGGTTATTAGTTAAACTAAAAATAGCTACTGTCGGCCCTCGATAGTCAAAAACATTTGCTTCAAACCTAAAAAAGCAAAAAATGAAATTTTCAAAAGAAAACAAAAATAATTTTGAATAAATAAAAAATGTCCGCAAAATTTTTAAAGAAAAATATTTCCACAAAAATAACCTATTTACACTAAGTCCATTCTTTGCGCTAGAATATAATAAAGTCCAATCCTCAAGAGAATCGATTGAAGTAGGTTTAGGCCAAAAAACTGTTGTTGGCAAACTTTGGCGCAAAACAAAAAGTTGAATTGGCGATAAAATTACTGATTGTAGATTATTTAAAATAATCTGAAAAAATATTAATTTAAAAAATAAATTAAAAGAATTACTGATTGTTTTCCAAAGAAAATTCTATTAATTTTGTCAAAAACAGGCTCAAAAAGTCTTGGACAATTTTCCTCTATCCATGAATTAATTACATTAATATCATCACCTTTAGACATCTAAAAATATTTTTTTAAATTCTTAAACCGTTTATTCACCATTTGTTCAGCAAAAGAATTAACAAAAATTTCATCTTTCTCGTTTAATTTTATATTTGCTGATTCAGCACAAACTTCAATCTAAATTAATAATTTTTAAAAATTAACAAAATAAATTTAAAAACCAAATTTTTAGCAGGCATTAAAATTTTGATAAGACCAGAAGAGCTACTTCTATTCAATGTATGTGCAATCTTCTCAAATTGTTCTTTGCTTATTGTTTCAGAATCTTTTTGGAAATTCCTCCAAAGAGACGAAGAAAGTTTTTCACCAACTTTTGCCTAAAAATATATTTTTTAGAAAATTTAAACTTAAAAAAATACCTGAAATTGATGGAGATTAATCACATTTCCATCATCAGAAATTAATTGAAAAGCATTTAAAATTTCATTATTAATTGATAAATTAGTTGAATCATCGTGTTTTTGCGATTGTTTATTGCCTTGTTGATTACCCATAGCTCACAAATCAATTAACATGAGTCAAAATCCAAAGATACAAATGAAAATTGAACAAATTCCAATAATACTCAGTATGACAAAACGAAGATTTTGTAAGAGTTGGTAAAATGACATTTGTTAAAATAATGAATTATTTGTGAAAAATACATATTGTCGACTCACTTTTTTGTCATTTTTTTCTTCTTTGCATTTGTTGAACACAAATTTTCATTGTTTATTTTTTAAATCAAGTAATTAGTTATTTGTAAACCATACTTTCTTTTTTTAATCCTTTTTTATTTATATCTTTTATTAATAGAAAATTATTTCAGGTTCTTTACTTATTTTCAATTTAAACGGTATAATGACAAATGGTGATGGTGGTTCGGGTAGCGGAGTCAAAGAACAAGTAATTTCATATTTCTTTTACTAAAATTAAATTAATTTCGATTGAAATTTTCTTAGAATTCATATTCTCTGGCTATTTTGCCATAGATAACAAAAATTAATCCGGGATCTCCACTATATCATACATTTTAAAGCTTACATCCACAATTTTTCTTTTTCGTTTTTAATACCAAAATAACACTCATAACTTCATATTTTATTGATTAAAGCTAATCTATATATGAATTTCTTAATCTTTTCGTTTTCAGTACGTAAAAACTTTTATTCGTCGTAATATTGGCCGTTCATTCTTCTCATGCTTTTCGACTACGGGAGAGGAGAAAGTATTTTTGAATATTCAAACAACGAATGGATGTCTACAGGTTTCGTCAATTACTCGAAGATACCCATTTGCTATTGACCTTATATACGTTTCCAACGATACACAGCATAGCGTCAAGTATGTTTATTTTTGTGTAGTTTTTAAACCACTTGTTATTTGCAGTTTTGATGGAAGTGCATTTTCAGCGCCTCTGGATGGTTGGGGTGACAAGGAATATGAAGTAGTTCTGGCCACAAAGAAGGACGAACCTGCAATTCTTAGTTTGTTTTTACATTTTTGGGGACCTTAATTTTTGTAACGGACGCGTTAGAGCTCCCGAATTAAGTAATTGCTTAGGTTTTGTTTCTTTAAATCTTAAATGGCTTGGGTTAGTAAGGATTGAAGTTCACCGTTTGAAATTTTCTATAAAATTAACACTTGTTTTATTTCCTTTTTTGGCTTCAATTTTTATTTTTAAGTTTTGCTTCATGTAAAAAATAGAACGGCGATGCTATAATTTTTTCTTTTTAAATGTTTATAATTACTTAGATCCTCCTGCCACTCATACGCAAATTCAACCAATATATGATGATTTTGCCTTTTGCAATAGATTGTCTTCTTGGTCGGCGTTTTTTGCGGCAGTGATTAGCATCTTTGCAATTATTGCAGTGTATGCATTCTTTTTTTCTGAAAAGTTAACGGAGGTGAAGTTGGATATGAAGGATATTAAGAGGGACATGCTGGATATTAAGAGGGACATGCTGGATATTAAGAGGGACATGCTGGATATTAAGAGGGACATGCTGGATATTAAGAGGGACATGCTGGATATGAAGAGTGACATTACGAAGATCAAGGAATTACTTAGTGTTTAATTCATTTATTGTATTATTTTAAACGATCTCTTTGACCAGTGCTTTATTGTTGTTTTAAGTTGTAAAACCGATTAAATTATATTTTTGTCTAGACAAAATTTAAATTTTATTTATACCTAAATATTTTTAAATTTTATTTTTAAATTTCCAAAGTTTCTAGACTTTTTACATTCAAATTTAAAAAATGTTTTTCGATGATGGAATGCCACCAACATTATCTGATGGCAGAGTTTCTGTTCAAGCAAAAAAGTTGGCAATGGAGGATTTTACAAAATTTATAACTTTTGGTGTTGCTGTTGAATTATGTAAATTTTCTTTTTTAAAATACAAAAAAAACATTTTTAATTTTTTAGTTGCTTATGGAGCTAAATATTTTGGATTTGACTATTTTTTGGTTTAATGCTTTTATTGAAATGATGGAGGTTTAAAAGAGATTGTTTGATTTTCGTTGTTATTCTTTGGTTTTTTGGTTATTAAAATTTTGAAATAATGTTTTTGTCATTTCTTAAAATGTTTTTCTTTCATTTATTATTATCTCTTATTTATAAATGTCTTTTAATTATTTTTAAAGTCTAAAAGTTAGATGGAATCTTTAGATCCACAAACTGCTCGATTCGTTCAAGAAATTCGACAGGAAGCTGAAAGGCAAAAATTTCAAGAACAAGTTATTTTAAAATTTTTAAAACTAAAATTTAAATAATTCTTTAAAGGTTATGACAATTTGTTCAAAATGTTTTGATATTTGCGCTCCAGATGCAAGGCCTCCAAATAGAATGGATGCAAAGGTTTTTGAATTAAAATAAATTAAAAAAGGGTTTCCAAATTGATTGAGATATTTTCTCAATCATTTTTAGTTTTTGAAAAGAAAGTCTTGGGGTACAGTTTGATTGCCCTATAATTGAGTAGTTGCACTTTAATTTTTTGAATAAATGAGAAGACGATTTAAAACTCTTTTTTAAAACTATTTCCAATGATTTTTATAAACAAATAGATTTTTCAATAATTCTTTAATGTTACCTTATTTTTAAAAAATTTTTAATTAATATTTTTTTAGTTAGAAAGTTGTATGGTTAATTGTGTTAATCGTATGGCAGATGCTACTGAATATCTTGCAAAATGTTTGGAACAGAAAATACGTTCACATTCATCTGGAAATGATGGCGGTTTTTCTTAAATTAATTTTTTTAAAGAAAATTTAATTTTTTGATTTTTTGTTTTTTGAGTTTTAAAAAATAAAAATTGTTGAAAATTTTTTGAAATTATTTTAAGGTTAATTTTTTTTTATTAAAATTCCTCTCGTTAAATTTAAGATATTGACCCTAATTCTGTTGAGACTTCTGAAAAAATTCAAAAAATACCTTGGCGTGTAATTTTTGTAAAAACCCCTTTTGGTTTCCAGACTTATTTCTACTCATTACGCCCCCAATATCTGTATTTTATCTTATGATTACATATTAATATTTAATCATCCAAAACCTTAAAAAATTTTTATTTTTTTTTCAGAAAATTTTTTAAATTTTCAGTTTATTTTTTCTTCTTCCATTTTCACTTTATAAAAAACATGTGTTCCTTTAAATAATTCTGGATATTTTTAAAAAAAAGTTTTTCGTCTCTTTATTTTTGATTTTTATAATTTTTGGTTATTTAAAAGATTGCAAACATATTTAAGAGAATTAAGAAAATTATTTTTTTTTCTCAAAATCAAATTTTTTTTCCTTTTACAATTTTCTATTTCTAATTAAAATCTTTATTAAATTAAAAAAATTTCCAAAATAATTTTTTAATTAAATTTGATCGTTTCTTTCAAAACTTCTTTCAACACAACTTTTTCAATTATTTTAAAATTAATTTTTGTTTTCTTTCCCTTAAATAAATAATTGTAATTAATTCGAATAAGGTTTAATTTTTTGTTTATTATTTTAAAATTCTATCGTTAATGTAATATTGCACAAATAATTTTAGAATTGTAGAAAAAAATTTTTTACAATTTTTTTGGACTTTCTCTTTGCGCATCATCATTTTGTATTATGAGAGAATAAATAAATAATTGCTAGGAAGTGGTGAGGGGGAGGATTAACACAAATGCTTCGCTTCTCTCTCTCTTTTCTACAACTAACTACTTTTTATTCTTCACAAAATCTTTTTCTCCTCTTTTAACAAAAATTTCCAAATTTTCTCTGCAATATTTTTAAAATGTGTTTTGGACCTTTCTTCTATTTATTTTTTATTCTCTCCCATGGGTGTTTTTGAGTCATTCTTTTTTTTGGTTATTTTTCCAAACAAAAAGGCAAAAATAAAGGAAAAGAAGTCCTTTGAATTGAGTGGCCAAAAAAGACAAAAAATTGTTGGCAATTTTTGTTGGTTGGTCAGATTTTAAAAAAGCTTTTAAGTCTTTTTTTTTAACTTTTACTTTTTTTGAAAATAATTTTTAAAAGAATTTTT
>ABLG01000387.1:0-39048 GCA_000172435.1 Meloidogyne hapla
GTTTGGCGTTTATCACCACACAAAAATGATTTTGCGCACACCTTACAAGTATGACTTACAATCTTCCAGTCTATCTCGGCTTACCCCTTCAAGAAAAGAAAATAAAAAAGATTTGTTTCAACGAAGTGATGACCTTGTGCCAATGTATTTGAAGGTCTTGCGCGGCGATTGCGATTATATTTTTATAAAAATATTTTGATGATCGGACGGCGGATAACGGAAGAATTAAAAAGTTATTTTGATAGAAACTGACCGTTTTGTCTTCCAAAATAAAACAAAAATCCATTCAATTCGTTTTATTAATATCTACACTATTTTCGACGCTAAAATGATCTAATTTTACGTTTAAAGAGAGTAAATATTTATTTTAATCTATTTTGATAAATTTATAGACGTTGTCTGGGAGGGTTGGTGACGTTATTATTGGTGGCGTTATATAATTATAAAATAGCCAAAGGTGAACCTAGAGGCATGAAATTTTACAGGGATATCCTCAACAGGGTTAGCTTGCTCAATTAAAAATTTCAGAATTTTTGGTTTATTATTTCAGAAGTTCTTTCAGAAGTTCTGGTCAAAAAACTACAAAAAATCGACAATTTTCTTGAAAAATTCTGATTTTCAACCATAACTTCTGAAATACGTAACCGAAAATTCTGAAATTTTTAGGGATGTTAGATAACCCTATTGGGAATATCTATGCGAAATTTCAAGTCTCTAAGTTTTCATTTATTTAAGTTACACCAAATCAATTTTCAAAACCTCCTACACCCACTCTCCTCCACCCACTCAATTAAACCATTAAAAGATTAAATTTGACTTATAAAGAATTATTCTGCGCAATCTTTTAACAAAGGACTTTTATTCTCTTTCGTTATTTTATTTATTCTTTAAGAAAAAAATTATTTTGGAGTCATGCCGAGTTGGCCAACCATCTTTTTATTGTTTCCTCTTTCTATTTTAAATGAATGTTTTTCATTTAACTTTAATTGTTATTTTTTAAGCTTTCTTTTTGTTATCTAGATTTGTGTAAATAAAACTTGTTTATTTATAAATAATTTTAGAAATTCTGACAAACTTCCTTTTTTTCGAATTTACGGTATATGATTCGATTTACGGTATTAAAGAGAGGGTGGGGATGGGCGACTATTAGAGAGAGACTACTATTAGAGGGGGGATGGGCGACTATTAGAGAGAGACTACTATTAGAGAGGGGGGGGGGGTTGGCGACTATTAGAGAGAGACTACTATTAGAGAGAGGGTGGGGATACTTCTATTTGAGAGAGGGTTGTCGACTTTTAGAGAGGGCCACTATTAGAATTCAAAGAAAATAAGCCGACTTATAAAAAACAAATCCAATTGTGCTTATTTATCCAAAAATAGCGGAGACTATCCTTTTGAAGCCTTTAAACCTTTAAGCAATAAATGCGCAATTTACTGCATGGATAGACAATTGTCTATATTTAATTGGGTGTTGAAAATAAATGGAAAAAATAAAAAGATGATTTTATAAGAATATTTAAAATTGGCTCTTCTTTATTTTTAAGCTTTGAAACGTGGGGGAAGAATCAACTTAATAAAAAGATCAACATAATTTAGATCAACAATCTATTAGAGTCCGAATTTTGTTTTTAATTTTTTCAATAATTTAGTTAATTATTGAATAAATTAGAACAAAATCTTCAACTTATCCTCTCTCGGATATCCCAGTCTCTGTCTTATCAACCATTCATTTCAAAATCTTTATCCTATCACAGCCTGTTTCAGTCTTTTGAGAACTCTAAGCTCTAACTTATCCCAACTTCTCTCATATCCAAGGATTTGAGATATTTCGGCTTGAAGTACCCTCTAGGAGTGGGATAAGATAGAGATTAGTCCAATAGTCCATTAGAGTCTCAATAGGAAGTGTTGATCAAAGTTGATCTTTTGGGTCTATCCAAAAATGAGCTGTGAAGAAATGGAATATTTTGTATTACAGGTAAAATAACTAAAAGAGAGAGAGAAAGGAATGTTGTGTTGTACTTTATATTTTGTTGTAGAGATGAGCGCAACAATAAAATAATATCCTTCCCCTACGCGTAAAATCCCAAGAACCGCTTCATTGACTTTACTATATTTTTACTTGTAATTTTATTTTAACTGTCTTTATTTTCTTCCGCTTTTAAATTCTCTAAGACAAAAATATTTTTATTAAATTTAATTTTATTTAAATTTTCTCTGTTAGTTAGAGAAAATCTCTTCTTTTCGCGTAATCTCTCGTCTTTTGAGAGATTTATTTACTTAAGAATTTTAAAGGATTTCTTTCTCATATATCTCAATCTTCGAATTATCACAGATTTTTAGAACTCAGGATGACAATCTTTAACATATCACAGATTCCCACATATACCAACTCTCTCACTTATACCTCCCTGAAGAAATACTAGGAGATGGTATAAGTTAGAGAGTTTTGTCTATTTTTTGTCTTAATATTTTTTATTAGATTTTTTTCTTAAATTCAATAGGTAAAGATATCCTAGACAACCCAATAAAGTTAATTTTTAATTTAATAAATTTTCAAAAAATTTTTCTTTCAAATTATTCTTCATCTGAACCTTATTCGAATTATATGGCGCCAACTTTCCTTTACAAACTTACTTCGCTATAATTTTTAAATTTTACATCGGATATGTATATCCATTGTTCTTTTCATTGTACTCACAAAGAACTTTCCAAAAAATTTCTTTTTATTTTTTAAATTTTTAAAGAAACCGGACATTACCCAATAAACAAAGGGCAACAAACAACCTACATTTTTTGTATTTAATTTTTATTTTCTTGGTTTTTAAGAAAATTATATAGGACAAATACATATTTGTATAATAAGAATTAAATATTTTATAATTAATTTTTAAATATAATTTAATTTTATTCAAAAATTTCTCTGACAGCTAGAGAAAATCTCTACTTTTCCCATTGTCTCTCGCTGTGCCACAGACATGGGATTTCTATCAATTATTTAACACGGATTTTTTTTCTTAATCTCTGTATGATCTCAGTAAACAATCTAAAATATTCCACCTTCCCACATATTCCACCAAATCTCTCAGTTATCCCAGTTAGTGGAAAAATTCATAGAGAAAATCTCTACTTTTTCCATTGTCTCTCGTCGTTTTTTCTCAAAATAATTTTTAAATTTATTAGGTGATTTAAAAAAAATAAACAAAACAAGAAAATTACTAATTATAAATATTCTTTCAATTTTTCCTTGATCTCACCATAATGGGTGACCTAAATTTATGGTCAACTAAAATTCCTTTAAACAACAAAAAATTTCAAAAAATTTTATTTTTATTTATTTTTGTATTTTCAACACAAAAATGTGTTTATTCACAACAAAAACACCAACCAAGTATTAAATTAGTGGAGCCAATAGCTAGATTATTAGAAAATGGCCCTGTGGCGCAGCGACTGCCGGAGACTACTTGCCCTACTCCGAGCACGGAAAAAGGTGAAAATATAAAGGGATATGAGCAAAAATAAGAGAAAAAAGAATTTTTCTAATTAATTTAGAATTTTTTAAAAATTTAATAAGCCCTAAAACAGCTTAAATTCTTTATCTATAGGGCGGGACGTTTCGGCGCGGGCTTATAAAATTGCGTAAAGAGAAACTAAAATCATGAGATTTTGCATAGATAACTTTAATAGTGTTATTTAATTCCTCTAAAAATTTTAGGATTTTTAGTTAAGTATTTCCGAAGTTATGATCAAAAAAATCGACATTTTTAAAGAAAATTCCGACATTTTTAACTATAAATTCTGTTATACTTTTACAAAAATTCTGAAATTTTTAGAGGAGTTAGATAACCTTATTGAAGATCTTTGAGCAAAATTTTAAGCCTAAAAGTTTTCATTTAATATATGAAAACTTTTTCCAAATTTTAAATTAAAAAATATTTTTATTTTACATTTATTTATTTCAAATTCGCCTCAGGCAATTAATAATTTTATTTTTAAAATTTTCTTGTGATGTCATAAATCTAGTTTTTACTTTAAAACAAAAATATATATCCATTCATTCACACATTTTCGTAATAAAAAGGGATATAATAATTTATTTGGATGGGTTACTTTGTTAGGTGCCGATGACCTAATTGCAAAAGAAATGACCAAAATCACCACAGGGGATTTTACTTGTTTTTATAGGAATTTGAAAATTTATTAAATTAAATTAATTATTTGGATGTGCAAAAATGTGGAAATTAAAAAATAATAAATTAATTTTAAAAAATTCTTTTTCAGATCCAATAAATAATGTTTTGTCTGGCATTCAATTTCGAGTTCGTTGGCACGATCCTGGACATTTACCTGTTGAACTTGCAAAGTTGGAATTGTTTAGTAGTGATGCTGGAGGTCATTTACTCTCTCGACTTGATATAATTAAAGATGAAAAGAAAGGAATGATTGATACAAATAGGTAAAAGAATAGAATCTCTATCTTATCCCATCCTTAAGAAACTCTTGAACCGGGATAACTGAAAGAGTGGGATAACTTAGAAAGTGGTGGATATGATAGAGATTATAGAAAAGAGGTGTAAACTTGCTGGGATAGGATAGAGCTTGTAAGAAGGAGAATGGTGGAATCTCTATCTTATCCCACCCTTTGGGATAAAACAAGACGGGATAACTAGAAGCTTGGGATATATGAGAATATATAATATGTTAGAGATGAAAAATAACTAACAAGAACATGTCGAGATAACTTGGGATAGCTGAGAATTAAAAGGGAGAGATTCTACGGTAAATAGACACTTGGACGAGAGACTGTGGGAAAATAAGAGATTTTCTCTAACTGCCAGAGAAAAATATTTTAGTTAAAATTTTTAAGTTCATTCGTTTCAATGATGGCACAAATACCCGAAGGTCTTCGTTGTAATCTTTGTACACTTCGTTTAAGTGTAGAATTGGATGAACGAATTCAACTAGTTAGTTGTGCCCAAGTTAGTGTAAAACCTGCAGAAAAGGTTGAAAAAGAAGAGGAAAAGGAATGTAAAGAAGACAAAGAATGTTTATTTGGAGGAAGTTGTTTTGATGGAAATTGTTTTTGTTCAAATGGAAGGTTTGGAGAACAATGCAAAAATGGTAGGTTTTAATTGATAAAAATGATAAGGATTTTTTTTGAATTTTTTTGTTCAAAAATTTTTCGAATAATTCCAAAAAATAGAGAAGTGGACGTTTTATCGCCAGGAAGTCGAAAACAAGTAAACTTACCTACAAGTTTAAAGGTAATTTAGGTAAACCACTTTTGACGATTTTAAATATTTTCCCTTACTGACCATTTTGTCTGCTTGTGCAGTGTAGACATATCGTTAATTTTACGCGCTTGGACATTTTTTCGCTTGCTAAAAGAAAACTAAAGAGAACTCACTCAGTCAGAGAAATTATAATTTAAGAAAGAGTGTGTTTATATTTTGTGTCTTTTACTCTTTTCTTATAAATTCTTTTTATTTTATATCCCACATAGAATTTATTTTTTATTTTTGCTTGTATAATTTACTTTTGTTCCACTCTTCGGTTTAAATACCCAAGTTTGAGGTACTAGTTGCTTCTTGCCCTATAAAGAGTGGCGGCTTGGATAAATTTTGGAATTGCTTTACCTGTTGGTGAGGCTTAAAAGTCGGTTTCGCCTTGTCTTTGGTGTTTTTGCTTAGTGATCAAATGGATTTGCTAGTTGCTCTCTTTTGTGCCGTTCTAGATAATCCGTCCCCAGATAATCCATTTCCAAAACCTAAGTGGGTCAATCTCTATTAACTTAGGAACAAACACCTATTAGGTCTTTACTAGTACTTTAACGGGCACTTTCGCAAAATACATATTGGAAATAAATTATTCTGCTGTCAAATTAAAACGTTAAGCAACCCAGAAAAGAAACTAGACGATGAAGTACTGGCAATGAAACGTCCTCTAATGAAAATAAATTAAACGGAGCAGGACAGTTGGGCGCGGCCGATTGGGCGCGAGGACAGTTGGGCGCGAGATAATTAGAGACATTTTGAATGAAAAAGCCAAAACATTTAACCCAAACCCACCTGACCATAGGTTCTGAATTAAATAAGCCCGGTTACGAAACCCGTTTGCCCATTTGGAGACGAAAATTCCGTGTTTCTTATATTTAACATGGGGCGCCCAACTGTCCTCGCGCCCAATCGTCCGCGCCCAATCGGCCGCGCCCAACTGTCGTGTACCGTAAATTAAATTTTCAAAGTGTCAATTTTCAAAATGTCAATTTTGAAATACCAAATTTCATGAAATTTCTTTAAAAATTATTTCAGAAAATCCTCCACCAACAAAGCCTTCATTTATCCAAAATTCTGAATCATTACAATCAATTAAATTTCCTGAAAGCGGAATAGAATTAAAATGGCTAGCTAATCCAGATAAAAATTTAATTAATTTGGGTTTAACTTTTGATGAAGAAAAGAAGAAAGAGGCTGCAAGATGGTTTATTTTGGGAATACAATCAACTGAATCTGATAAAAATTGTCGTGTGGCTGTGGAAAAATGGCAAAAACAAAGTAAGAAAAATTTTTCAAAATTTTCAGAATTTCTGAAAATTTCAGAATTTTCTGAAAATTTTTCAAAAAATACCAAATTTTCAAAAAAATTTTTTAGAACTAATGGAACGTAGCAAAACTCGAGCAAAAGCAGGAGGAGGACCTTTAGTCAGAGTAGAACAAGAGAAAGGCGAAAATGCTTTAAATATTGACTCAACAGAACCGTCTAATATTAATCAAATACCATCAATAAATAAATCTTCAACAACTTTAAATATTAAAAAATTAAATGAAGGAAATACAAATAAATCGGAAACAGAAAAAATATTGTCTAGAATAGCTATAGAAGGTGTTTAATTTAAATAAAGAATTTTAAAATATTTTTTCTGATTTTTAATAGAGAAAAAATAGGGGGAATTTAACTCTCAAGGAAGATGTTGGACGTTTCGGTGCGGGCTTATAAAATTAACAAATGAGCACCTAAAATCGTGAAATTTTGCAAAGATGACCTCAATAGTGTTAGCTAACCTCTCTTAAAATTTCAGAATTTTTGGTTTAATATTTCAGAAGTTCTGGTCAAAAAACTACAAAAAATCGACATTTTTAACGAAAATTCTGACATTTTTGACCAGAACTTTTGAAATATTTAACTTAAAATTCTGAACTTTTCAAGGATGTTAGATAACACTGTTGAGGTCATCTACAAAATTTTATGGCTCTAGGTTCTCATTTGGGTGATTTATATGCAACCGCGCCATAAGATTCCGCGCCAGACGTACTGTCATTTAAATAAATTAAAATTTTAAAAATTTCTCTAAAAACGATTTATTTCCCTTATAGAATGTGACACAAATCAAAGATGGGAACAATGCCCAGATTCAGAAAGAGAATGTGAACCAAGCTGTGAATGGACAGCTTTCCCCGAATCTATTCCTGTATGTCCAGCACGTACTTCTGAACAAAAATGTGGAAAACCAAGATGTGTTTGTGTTGAAGGTTTTGTCCGTTTGGGAAAGAATTTGAATGAATGCAAACCTTTTAGTTTCTGTCAAGCACCGGAGGTAAGGAAAATTTGAAAAATTAAAAAAAATAGGAAAATTAAGTTGAGGGGGATTTCTATTTAAAAAGTTAAAGACGGCTAAATGAGAAAAATCATGCTTTTTCATGCTTAACCTTATGTATCTTTTTGTAAAATGATCGAACTGGAAATGTTCTTTTAGATAAAATAATCTTCAAATCGAGAGCTTTCGAATGATATCAAACTTGCACCGATCGGTCAATAAACAAAAAAGTTATGAATTAAAAAAAGTGTGGCAGACATACCCCTTTTGGCACTGAAACGTCCTTTTCTTTTAAAATTAAATAAAAATCTAATTTAAAGGCAACATCAGAATTAACTCAAGAAGAACTTAAAAATAATTTAAATAATAATGAGAATAAAGAAAAACAACAAAAATGTCCAAAAAACGAAATTTGGGAAAAATGTGGAAATGCTTGTGAACCTTCATGTCAGAGTATGTACAGTGAAGAACCTTGTAGCTCTGTTTGTGAAATGCCTGGATGCACTTGTACTGATAACTTTGTTAGATTATCAGTTGGAGGGCCTTGTATTGAGTGGACAGAATGCCCAAGTATGTTAATTAGTGGGTGTTTATTGGAGAGGGGGTTGTTTTAGAGGGAGGGGGTCGTTAGAGTAGAACAACTAAAAATTATTTTAAAAGAAAATATTTTCTATTCAGATTTGAAAGAACGAAATGAACCAAAAAATGTATCAGTTACAGTAACCAGTAAAACACCTCAAATTGGAAGGCTACAATGTGGTGCCAATGAGACGTGGGTTTATTTAAAAATGAGAACCTTAAATTAGGGATAAAGGGGAGATTGGGATATGTGAGAATGTGTGACAAATCAGAGCTGTTAATAGGTACAGAGACAAGTTGGTGTAAGTCAGAGCTTGGAATAAATGTTTACTTTTCTGCGAAAGACAATGGGAAAGGAAAAGACTTTCTCTGACTGCCAGAGAAAATGAGAGAAAATACCGTAACCTTTCCAGTTTACAATGTTTTTATTATAGGAGGCTGGGCTTTTATTAGAATAAATAAAAATTAAAAAATATTTTTAAAGTATTAATGAATGTGGAACAGTATGTGAAGCAGATTGTTTATCAATTTTTGAACGGGAAGAGTGCCATAATTGTGGAAAACCAGCCTGTGCTTGTCGACAAGGATATGCTCGATCAGGCGGAAAGTGTATTTATTGGGGCGATTGTCCTGCTGGTAAATTAATAAAAAATTAATAAAAGTTTGAGGGAATAATTAAAAAATTAATTAAATTTTCGATTTATGGGGGCGTTTTGGTGCCGGTTCCTCAGTTGAACCACCCATCATAACTCGAGAACAGATTGACCATTCTCCGAGATCTTGATATCTTTCGATAGAGAATTTAATTAGCTACATAATAACAATAAAACAGAATTTTTGATTATTTTAGAAAAAAGTTATGCTCGAAATACTAACTGAAACTCGTCAAAATCACTTTATGACAGTTTTTCGACCACAACTTTTTAGTTCGTCAATCAAAAATTCTATTTTTTAGTTATTTTATAGCTTATTTAATTCTCTATCAAATGATATCAAGAACTTAAAGAAATGTTTCTTTATTAAAGAGTTATAGACTAAGGAATTAACCCGGATCACTTTGATGTAGAACGCTTAAAAAAATTTTTTTATGAATTTTTCTTTCATAAATTGTCAAAAATAAAATAAAATTAATTTTTTTAAAGTAAATTCACTCACTACAACAACAATCCAACCAGAAATAAAAAATAATAAAAAATCAACAAATCTTCAAGAATTAAAAGAATCCCCACACAAACACAGTGGACAAGTTGAAATAATTTCAACAACACAAAAAATAACAACAATAGAGCCTTCAATGGATATATGTAAAGGACAATGGAAATGGCCTAAAGGATGTGGAATTGGAGATAAAAAATGTCATTATAGTATAGAATGGTTTTTGGACCAAAATAGCGTGGGTTTTTATGAGAGAATTAGAGAAAATAGGGGAGACCCAGAAGATCACCATTTTACAATTTTGATTCCTTCTCCAATTTTTTTAAATAAAATTTAAAAAAAAATTTAAATTCGAACTGTTAGAAAAAAAAAATTAGCGAACTTAGAAAAAATATTGGAATTTAGAAGTCTGTAAATTTTTTATCATCATTTTACCACAAACTGTAATGTTGATCTTCTGGGTACAATATTAATTCTATGGCTTATTGAGGCATATTCTTTTTTATTTTTTATTTGATACCTATTTGTTTCTTGGAAAAATATTTTTTAATATTTCTTTTTAATAAAAAAGCCTGTATCTCTTATATTTTTCAAATTTTCTTCAAAAATTATTTTTAATTTTCCAGGATTCCCTTCAATTTCAATTAGAAACAATTCCAGCAGTTTACAGAAAAATTCAAAAAGAAGAGCCTATCTGGTCTGGAATTGGTTTTTCACCTTCTGGGACTTTATTAGATGCAGATATGATTGTTATTGGGACTTTAGACCAAAGAAAGGGGTCAGAAGAAATTGGGAAACTTGAAATTATGGATATGCATGTTGACGAAAAATTAGGTGGATTTTTAATTTAATTTATTTTAAAAATAATTTAAAAATTTTTTTTAATTATTTTAATGTCTGACATATTTTTTTCAGTCATTTTTGGATTTTAAAACTTAATCCTTTTTATTTTATTTATCTTACTTCCCATAAAAATTCTTTAATGACCTTGAGTTCGTTTCAGTGCCAAACCTCTTCAGACCTCTTTAATGGTCTATAACTTTTTTTGTTTTTCATAATTTTCCGAAAATCTTGTACCTTTCGAAAGCTCTAAAAAGAGAATTATTTTTCCAAAAAGATATTTCCGATCAGTTGATTTATTTAAAAGTTACAGTCCTTTAAGCATCCAAAATATAACGATTACACGTATTTATCAGCTCATAACTTTTTTTTTGAAATGAAGGGATTGGAAAGATTTTTCGGGAGAAATAATATTCAAAACCAGAGCTTTCGAATGGTATAACATTTATTTAAAATGATTGGCAAAAAGAAGAGTTATGAACAAAAATAAGTCTCCTGCCGAAACGTCCCTTACGTTAACTTTAGCAAAATAAAAAATTAATTAAATTTTTTGGAAAAATAATAAATTAAAATTAAAAAATATATTTTATTAAAATATTATAGCAAGAAAAAAATTTTTTTAGGCCAAGAAAATCCAAATTATCCAATTTAGAATCCTAAAAATTCCTCGCACCGAAATGTCCATAATATTAAACCAGAGCTTTTTTAAACTTAAATTAATTAAATTAATTCTGATTTCCTTTAAAATTTTCAGAACAATTCCGCCCAGATTCCCAACAAGACATTATTTTGCAAGAAGGAATATTTAATTACACAGATGGGGTATTCAAAGCAAAATTTTCACGAAAACGCCGAACAGGTGATTCTGCTGGAGAAGATTTAGATTTTGGTGAAGAAGATGGAAATTGTGTTAGATTTCTTTTTCCAATTTCTGGTGGTCGTTTTGAAAAAGTTTTTAATAATAAAAGAAAAAAATTTAAAATTTTAAATTAAAGAATGGAAATATTTCTGTTCCTGTAGCAGATTCTTTGTATGCGTCTGATGCTGAAATTTGTGTTAGAAATTGCAAGGGTGGGGAAATATTTTAAATAATAATTTTAAAATTAAAATAATTTATTTTCTAATTAATTTTTTAATTTGATTATTTTAATTAAATTTTATTTAATCTATTTTATATTGGGGAGAGAGTTTTGAGAGTACGCGGACGTTTCGGTACGCGCTTGTAAAATGAACAATTGAGATTCTAAAATTCTGGAATTTTATATAAATATACACAATAGTCTTGACTAAAGCCTCTTAAAATTTCAGAATTTTTCTTTCAGAATTTCCCAAGTTACGGTCAAAATAATACAAAAAATCGGCATATTTCAATGAAAATTCTGATATTTTTGACCATAACTTCTGAAATATGAAACCGAAAATTCTGAAATTTTTATAGGATATGGTTAATGATGTTAAGGATATCTGTGCAAAATTTCAGAATTTTAGGAGCTCATTTGGCTATTTTATTAAGCACGCGAGCCGAAACGTTACCACCCCTAAAAACATACTAATTTAATTTTTAAAATTTTTCCAGATAAAAATATTAATGAATTGCCATCATCAAATCTTCCAACACCTCATAGTTGCCTCAAAGAATTTAAATGGCCAGCAAATTGTAAATTAGAGAATTGTGAATATCGTGCAAGTTGGGAATGGGAGAAGAAGGATGACACTGTCCTTGTAAATAAATTAATTTTTATTAAAATGAAGGATGAACCTAGATATGTGAAAATTTGTATAGATATTCATAATAGTGTTATCTAACAACTCTAAAAATTTCAGAATTTTTGGTCTATTATTTGGGAAGTTGTGGGGAAAGATATTCAAGTTTTGAAGAAAAATGTTGATTTTTAGCAGTTTTTTGACCATATCTTCTAAATTTGTAATTAAAAATTTTTAAATATGGTAGTAACACTGTTGAGTATGTCTATGCAAAATTTCATGGATATAGGTGGCTTTTAGGCCGTTTTATAAGCCCGCGCACAAGCGGTGTCAACCATTAGAAATTGCTTAAAGTTTTAATTTTGAAAGGAAAAATTAATTTATTCGCTTTCTAAATTTAATTTTTAATTCAGAACCTTTTGGGGAACCTTAATTTAGAAAAAAAATTTCAAAAAAAAATTAAAATTTTACTTAATATTAAATATTGTGTTTTTTGATTTTTCTTCAAAAATCCTTCAAAAAATTAATTTTAAAAATAAATTTAATAAATTAATTTAAATTAAAGTTTAACATTTCTTCTCGCGGAATTGGTCGTTGGACAGGTATTGGATTTTCAAAGGATGGAAAAATGGCTGGTTCTGATATTATTACTGGATGGTTTTATGACCAAAAACCTTATTTAACCGATCGTTTTGCTTTTGCTCAACAACAACCAGCTATTGACCCTGTTGATAGACAAGATATTTTTGATATTGGAGGGGCTTTGAATGATGATATACAGGTAGAATAGAACGTTATTTAATTTATAGTGAAAACCCTCTATATTGTCGACACCTTTATAAGAGACATTGTCCACTATATAGAGTTGCTCATTTTAAGAGACTCTTAATGTTAACAATTGGAGGGATCTTACTTTCTATTTAATGAACCAAAGGGTACACTATATAGAGGTGTTTGTTAATTGGAGTTTTTCATGTATATCCTTTATTTAATGAACTTCAAATTGCTAATTAGCGAGTTTAAAATATAGAAGTCTACCATAATGGCTGAAAAAACAATAAATAAAAATTTGATTTCTAATTTTCCAGACAATATCCTTCCGTCGCAAAGTTGTCAGTCTAGATAAAAGCACAGATTTAAGTTTGGCTGAATGTGTTCATTTTCTTTTTCCTGTACAAGGTGGAAGGGTATTAGCACATTCTAGCAGAGATTTTCAACAGGTGTTTTAAATTAATTTTGAATTATTTTTAGTGGAAATTTAATATGAAAATTGATAAGGAACAGAACATTGAGTATAAGGGATGTTTCGGTGCGGTTTTATAAAATTAACAAACGATCACCCAGAAACCTAAAATTTTGCATGGATATCCCCAATAGTGTTATACAACCTCTCTAAAAATTTCAGAATTTTTGGTTTATTATTTCAGAAGTTCTGGTTAAAAAACTACAAAAAATCGACGTTTTTCTCGGAAATTCTGAAATTGTTGGCCATAACTTCTGATATACCTGATCAAAAATTCTGAAATTTTTAGGGATTTTAGTTAGCACTATTGAGAATTTATATGCAAAATTTCATGATTTTAGGTTTGATTTAGACTATTTTATATGGCTCTGACTAACCTGTGCCTCAAGCGTCCCTTATCACTCCTTAATACACAAAAATTCTTTTAATTTTCTTTTTTTTTATCATTTATTTAATTTTAAATCTAATTTAAATTTATTTCAAAATACTTTTCTAATAATAATTCAAGGCCCGAACCCCAATCGGTTTTCACGACCAACAACAACCAATTTCTTCACCCACACAAATTTGCCTTTGTGACAGGCCCATAAACTTTAAAAATCCAGAAAGGGAACAAATAGGAAGAATAAGAAGAATTAGAAATATTGAAAATGAGGAAGAGTTTAAACAAAATGGATTGCCTTTTCAATGTGCTGATATTGCTATAATTCAAGTGAAAAATATTTTTTTTTATATTAATTTAAAAAAATATTTCTCAGATTGCCGAAAATTCGAATAAATTATTAATTAGAGCAATTGATGCTTTTGGCCTTTCCAATGATTCTCTTCGTAGAGATGAACATTGGGGAGGACAACAATCGTTTAATGGAGTTGAAGTATTTAATAATTCTGGAAAAAATACAATTTGGTTGACAAAAATGTTAAAAGGTCTTCTTTAATTCATTTCTGATTTCTTCTGATTTTGTTCTGATTTATTTCTGATTAATTCTGATTTTATTCTGTTTTCTTTCTGATTAATTCTGATTTTTTCTGATTAATTCTGATTTTTTTCTGATTTATTCTGATTTTGTTCTGACTTTTTGAAAATTATTTCCTAATTATTTATTTACTCCTTATTAATTTTTTGAAAATTATTTTTAGACCAAACCAATTCAAACGGCGATTTAACTATCCAACAAGGCCAAATTCAAGTTTTTCTGTCCACTGGACATGGAATTAAACCAGAAATATCACAAGCAGAAAAATTGGAATTTGCTTTAATTGATTTAATGGCTGGTGTTGGGAAAGGTGAATTTTTTCTGGTTTTTAAAAAAAATTCTGATTTTTTTTAATTCTGATTTTTATATTAAAATTTCAGAAAATATTCAAAACACAAAATTAAAACATCAAACAACCACAACAAGCATTTTCACTTCTCTCCCAACAACACCAAATACGCCAGAAAATATTACAGAAATAATAAAAACATTTTCTTCTGTTTCTCCAAAACAACAAAAAGTAAAAGAAGCAAGTTCTGAAATGGAAAATTCTGAAGAAAATGTTGAAGGAGATAAAGAAATTGAGAAAAAGGTAGAGGAAGAAGCGGAGAAAGAAGAAGAACCAAATGAAGAACAATTAAATAAAGAAGATGAAGAAGAGGTGAATTTAATTTTTGAAACTTAAGTTTTCAAGTTTATAAACTTAAGTTCGCAAACTTACTTTTTTAGGTTTGCAAACTTACGTTTTTATTAAAAACTTAAGTTTGTGAATAGTTACTTAAAACTTTTTAAGTTTTGCAAATTAAGTTTTTAAGTTTGTAAAATAAATAAAGAAGAGTCTCATCTTTTTTGACGTTAAAAAAGTTAAAGATTTATTAAAAAATATTTTTCAAACTATAGTTAATTTTTTAAAGTCTTCATCACCTCCCGAACTATCCAAAACATCAATTTTAACCGATGAAAACTGCTTTGGAGGGTTTGCATACCCAGAAGATTGTATGCAATTAACATCTAATGGAAATATAAAACAATGTCAATATATGTTACAATGGATGGTTATACCTGAATTAACAAAAGTTATTTTCCAATTAAATGTTAGAATGCCTTCCAATCATTGGACTGGTGTTGGATTTTCTAATGATGGTAGTATGGTAAGTTTTGTTTAATTTAAATTCTTTAATTATTTCTCAAGTTTATGAATTTAATAATTTAAGTTTAAACTTGGTTTTACTAATAAAACTTAAGTTTTCAAGTTTATAAACTTAGTTTCATAAAATTAAGTTTTTGTTTTTACAAACTTAAGTTCGCGAACTTTTTTTTGAGAGTTGTAAACTTAAATTCATAAATTCAAGTTTTATGTTTATAAAACTCATCTAAGTTAGCAAACTTGTGTTTTTGAGTTTGCAAACTTAACGATTGATTTTGTAACCTTGAATTTATAAAATTAATTTCTCAAGTTTGAAGATTATATATATTTAATCATTGGAAAATTCGAGATTGTAAAAATGAAAAAAGATTCTTCACTTTTTAATTTTAAAATAATTTTAAAAATATTTTTAGACCAACTCCGATGCAATAATTGCAATTTTGGGTAAAGATGGAAGAATAATTGTTCAAGACCGTTTTTCACCAAATTATGATAAACCTGTACTTGACACAACACAAAATATAGAAGAAATAAGTAGTCGATCAGTTGATGGACTTTGGGCTTTAAATTTCTCTCGTTCTCTTTATACTCAAGATGATTTACAAGATGCCGATTTAAGACAATGCCAACATTTTATTTTCTTACATACAGCAAATCCGTTGACTTCTGGAAGTGAAGAAATGAAAAAACATATTAAAACACCTATAATTTCTGAAAATATGGTTAATATTTGGAGTTTAAAATTATAAAAGAAATAAACATTTTTCAAGATTTGTTTGGGTAAATGTGGGCAAAAGTTGTCTTCAACAATGGCAACAAACGATGTTTCTATTGATGTTTTGATTGATGAGTCTACAACAGAAAAACAACAAGAAACGACTACATCTCTACCAACAACATTAATAACAACAAGAGAAACAGAAGAAACAACACAAACATCAGAAATAACATTTGCTATAACAGAGACAACAGAGAAACAGACAGAGAAACAAACATCAGAGAAAACAACAACACCAACAATTCCCTCAACACCCTCTCCCGAACAAGAGAAAAACGAAGACGAACAAATGGATAAAAACTTAATTGAAGAAAAACCAGAAATTGTAAAACAACAAAATGTAGATGAAAAATACAAAAAGAAAATATTTAATGTTGCAATTAAACTTCCAAATGAAAAATGGGATGCCAAATTGGGAGAACCTGAATCTGAAGAATTTTCTTTAATGTCTCAAAAGTTAAGAAATTCGGTAGGGGATTTAGTAAAATGTAGAAAAATGTTTAATGTTTCCCTTAAGTTACAATCACTCATCTCTATTAGATGGCCCTCTCTTCAAATGATTAATGTACAAAAATTTGCGTAAGTTTTAAAGTTCGCAACTTAAGTTTACAAACTTAAGTTTTTAAGTTTACAAATTAGTTTTTAAGTTTACGCACTTAAGTTTTTAAATTACAAGATTAAGTTTTCAAGTTTACAAACTTAAGTTTTCAATTTTATACACTTAGGTTTTTAAGTTTACAAACTTAAGTTTTCAAGTTTACAAACTTAAGTTTTTAAGTTTACAAATTAGTTTTTAAGTTTACGCACTTAAGTTTTTAAATTACAAGATTAAGTTTTTAAGTTTACAAACTTAAGTTTTCAATTTTATACACTTAGGTTTTTAAGTTTACAAACTTAAGTTTTCAAGTTTACAAACTTAATTTCTTAAGTTTTCATATTACATTTATTTTTAAACTTAACAGCGAAGGAAGTGTTCTCGCATTACTACAAATGACCTTTAACACAACATTAAAAAACAATGAAGAATTGCCAACTACCAAACAATTAAAACATTTCTTGAAAGAAGCAGCTGCCCAAAAAATGCCTGCAGAATTAGTTTTGGATTCAGAAATGTTGGAAGTACAAGAAAATGAAGAGGAAGGAGAAATTAATGATAACGAGATTGGTGAGGAGAAAGAAAAAATAGCTTCTGCAGGACAGTGGCAAGGATGGCTTTTGGCTGTTTTAGGCACTTTTATGTTACTTTCTATTGCTACAGCTCTTCTATTTTGTGCTTTTCGTAACAGAAAACATCAAAGACAGCATCAGACTTATGTGGGATTTTTTAAAAATTTATAAAAAAAATTTCAGATTTAATTTTTCTTTTTTATAGCCAACAAAACATCATTCTTCATTGCATCGTCATAATCAAAACAATTTAAGAACAAATACTTTATTCTTTAATGGATCAGCTAATAATTATAATCAAAGCCATTATATACCTTTCCCTGGTGAAAAAGAAGACAGAGCAAGTGAAAATAGTACAACTGCCAAAACAAATAATAGTGGAGGTGAAAGTTGTAATAATGTGCCAAATGGGGTTAATAAACAACAAAATAAGATGGAGACGCCTCGAGGTATTGGAGAGGCTAGTTATCGTGAATGGTTTAAGAAGGTGAGAGAGGGAAAATTATTATGCAAATTTAAGTTTAGTTTTTAAATATTTTCCGGAAAGTTTAATTTCCGGAAGACCTACATTTTTTGTTTACTTTTAATTATTTTTCCGTAAAGTTTACAGTTCAGTTTTTGATTATATATATTCCGGAAGGTTACATTTATTTTTATGTGTTTTCCGGAAAACTTTATTTATTTATTTTCCCGGAAAGTTTACAGTAACGCTTCCACTTTCTATACACTAAAAATTGTTATTAAAACTCAATTTCCTTTTTAAGGTAGCTTCGAAAGACACTCCAACCCACTATCAAGAGAATTATTGGCAAATACCTCCACCAACTCCATTGCCAAGGTCTGCAAGTCATGGAGGTTTAGGACATGGAGGACAACAAACACCAGTACATGCACCTTCTGCTTCTCCATATCTTTCTTATCCAAATGATCCAACTTATTATACATTAAATGGAGAACACAGAATTGTACCGCCACCACCTGCTTACTATCGACCTTTTTGATTAAAAAACGGAAATCATTAAAAAATGCAATAGAAACGGAAATACCTATTAATTAATATCATTATTGTTTTTAAATTTCTTGCCGTCTTTCTTTTTGTTATTTTCCTAATTTAACTTGAGATTACAAACTTAAGTTTACATAAGTTCGTACTTAAAATTATTTTCCGGAAAGTTTACAGTTCAGTTTTTGATTATATATTTTCCGGAAGGTTACATTTATTTTTATGTGTTTTCCAGATAAATTAAAACTTACTCAAAAACTTGATTCCGCAAACTTGAAACTTAAGTTCGTAAACTTAAATTTGTAAACTTAAAACTTAATTTCATAGACTTAGAAACTTAAGTTTTGGTTCTGTTTCTAATATTTAATATTTTTAAAAACTACTTCATATTTCCTTTAACATAAAAAAATTGTCTAGCATGTCTTGCCCAATATTTTATTGTAAAAACATTTAAAAAATAAAACATTAAAAAAGCATTGTTTATTTTTAGATTACAAAATTATTTTTTTAAAAATATTCAAAAAGAGTTTCGATAAATGTAAAAGGGCGGAAACATGAATGGAGCTCTTAAACATTTTTTAAAAAGAAAAGGATTTATTTCCTTTAAATTTTTGGATATAGATAAATTACTCATCTATTTAATGATAGTAAAAAAGTCGAAAAAAAGAAAGATATTTTTTGTATAAAAGTAAATATTAGCAGAAAAATAGTCAAATACAAAACTAGAAAAGATCAATACCTTAACTTTCAGACAAATTCTAAAATTTTGGATTGAAGCCAAAAAAATTCTAAATTTTAATTTAAAAAGGTTGTTGATTGATCTTTTAAACAAATATAATAACTAAGAAATTGGACAATCAACTCGAGTAATTTTTAATAATTATATCTCTTAATTTTTGGTAAATTGTCACTAACATTTTTTTCAATCGCAATAAACGATTTTTAATTACTCGAATAATAATTATCCAAAATTTCTCTAAAAAAATACATTAAGCGTAAAAAAATTTTAAAAGAAAATCAATTTAAATGACAACAAAAAAGCAGAATTTTGAAAGATTAAAAAATGGGTGAAGAGTAAAAGTTGGTCGGAGGCATGGTAGGGGAGAAACATATAAACTGACAGCAGAAAAAAATAATTAAAAAACAAAGTCTGGGAGTTTTACACATCTCTCTCTTTAACTCTTTCTCTTTAAGAAAAGTTTTTGTTAAATTTATTCTGTTATTTATTAAATTTAATTGTAAGAGTTTGTAAACTTGAGTTTGCAAAACTTAAATTTTTGAGTTTCTTAAAACTTTATAAATTTAGGTCACAAACTTTAAATTTTTTCAAATTCCCAAACTTAAGTTTTTGATTTACTTAAACCTCTTGGATTTTTGTAAACTTAAGTTTACAAACTTAAGTTTTCTCAAGTTTATAAACTTAAAAATTCATAAAAAGTATCAACTAAGTTTTATTTCGCAAACTTGAATTTATAAACTTAAGTTTTCAAGTTTGTACACTTGAGTCCTATTTATTAAAGTAATTTAAACAAAAGAAGAGAGTTAAAAAAATAAAGTTTAAGAGAGAGATTTGCTGTCAAAAAAAAAGAAAAACAAAATTTATTCTCTCTTCTCTTCCTTATTTTTAATTAATTCCAAATTTTTAAGAAACTGTCCCAAGAACCTGTACAAACAGCCATTCCATCATCTGTTACACCCAAACAAGAAACACGGTTGTCGTGACCTGCCAAAACACCTAAAAAATAAAAAAATAAAATTTTTGAAAAAATAAAAAATAAAATTACCAGCTCGTTCTTGACGCATAGAATCCCAAACATTACAATTAAAATCGTCATAACCAGCAAAGAGTAGACGTCCAGATTTGGAGAAGGCAACGCTGGTAATTCCTTAAAATTAGAAATTAAAATAAAATCAAAAAAAAAACAAACCGCAGATTATATTGTCATGCGAGTACATAGCCAACTCTTGGTCTGCTCGAATGTCAAAAAGACGACAAGTAGCATCATCTGAGCCAGTAGCGAAAGCATGTCCATTAGGGAAGAACTTAAAATGAATAAAAATTTGAATGGTTTAAATAGGAAAATCTGTTTTAGTCCTGTTCCAATCGAAAAAAGGAGGAAGTAACAAGGTTATGGAGATGGGCCAGTCGAAATAAAATATAAAAAAATGGAGGGGGAACAAAAGATAAAAGAAAGACAAGAAATGGTGGAAGCTCCCTCAGCCCTGATATTTCTAACAAAAAGAGTTCTAACCGAATATTACTTATATTAAACACCAAATATAAACTAGGGATCGGACGATACGATATATCGACAAGCTTTTTCGAGTATCGAAACTCGACTCGAATTTTTCAGAAAACTCGAAAATTTCGAGTTTCGATAAAACTCGACTCGAAACTCGATCGATTTGTCCGATCCCTAATATAAACTCTATTTAAAAAACAAACCGAAACAGCATTAATATCAGATTCATGTCCAGGAAACGTTTGTTTACACATTCCTTCTCGAATATCCCAAAGTTTGGCAGAAGCATCACAAGCCCCAGAAATAAATGTACGCATATCTGGAGACAAAGAAAGTGACATTACATCCCCTGTGTGTCCAGTAAATGTAGTTAATTGTTGGCCTGTTTCAATATCCCAGAGAGCACTTTAAAAAACAAAAAAATTTAAAAAAGTTTCAAAAAAATTAAAAAAACCAAGTCATATCGCCAGAAGAAGTAACAATTTGATTATCATCCAGAAAACGACAACAAGAGAGATATCCTGTATGTCCAGGCAATTCACGACTGACACGAACATTTCCCTCACGAGTTTTTAATGAATAAATACTGCAAATGTTGTCTAAACCACCACATGCCACAAAAGATCCACTCGGTGCATAAGCACAAGTCATTACCCAACTGGAACGGAGAGGAATGGCATGCACCTAAAAAATGAAGAAAATTGAAATTAATCTTAAATTAATTAAAAAAATTTCTTAAAAAATTGCCCTCAAATCTCATAATCTTTTTTCCGTCACTGGCAAGGCTAATTCAAAATAAATTTTAAATTTGACCTTTTAGCCTCTTCACACAAATATTTTCATCACTGGGCAATTAGTAATAACAGAAACAAACAGGGCCTAGAACCTTGGGCTTTTTTACAATAAAACCGATGATTAAACGACTTAACCACCGATAAACCAACACTAACATCGGATTTAAAACCATTTAAACAAACAGGGCAAATACACTATTGACCTAATTACTTCTTTTACATCAAAAAGAGTCCAGCATTGCTTTTGATTCAGAATCAAGATAAAGGGATTTTCAAGCATTTTTGCCCCTAACCCAAGGCAAGAAAGAGAACAAGAAATTCTCTGTTATCTGTGGCTTCACAACCCTACTATTCCATAATCAGAATTTATTCGTTCCTAACATTCAAGGAACACCACTCCCCTTTTTAATTTTTTAGAATAAAAAACCTTATTTGTAGTGTAAGAGTCCCAAACAATAAGTTTTCCATCTTGAGAAGCAGAAACTAAATTCCGTGAATCAGAAGCCCAATGCATTGCATAAATTTTAGCCAAGTGTCCTCGTAATGTCCGTCTAGTCCGCATTTGAATCCGGCCAATTGGCTCCAAATTAGCTGCCACGGAGGCGAGTGTTGTGTCATTGGCTTGTTTTCGAGCTTCCTAAAAAAGTTCTTTTTATTTTCTAGAACAATAATAACAATAAAGATATTAAGAAAAGGTGGCATAAATTGGTAAGCCCTAGTCAAGAAAATGGACCCTACAAGAAGCCCAAAAAGTATAGCTAACGAAAACATCTGAAAATCATTCCGTGCCATCACCCCAATAAGAATAAAAGAAAAACTAAAAATTAATTAAAAACAAACTCTAATTTGGCTTTTTAACTGTTCCGCCTCCTGACGTAACTGATCCAATTCACTCATTTTAACTGTCAAGAAAAGAGCACTACAATTGTTTTATTAAATGTTATATTCTAATAAATTGAAGTTTTTGTTGTTTGAAGGTTTAGAGAAGATGAAGTTTTTATTGTACTAAAAATAAAAATTTATAGAATTCATAAACAAAGAAATCGACTAAAAAATATTTTTTCATCAACAAAAATTATTTTTTAGGTTTCTAAATAGAATCTTAACAAAATAAAAATAATTTCCACCAACGGGGTTCGAACCTTTAACTATTACCGTTGAAAACCTAAACGTTTCCAACTACACCAAACAACAGAATTTATGCTAAAAATGTCTAGATTTTCGTAGAATGTCAAGCTTTATCTAATAAAAATAAATAAATTTTACCTGAATCAATATATGTGTTTTATTTGTCGGAACTAGTTGTTGTCAAAGTTATATATTGAAAAACACCAACCATTTTATATTTAATAATTTAAAAAATCTATAAAATTAGAAAATAAAGCAAAGGTAAATTCCTAAAAAAGATAAAAAGTAAAATTATTATTTAGAGCAAGTAAAAAATTAATAATGAGAAAATGAAGGTGTAAGTCAGATTTTTACAAAATTATTTTTAATAATTCCCATATGAGGAAAGTAGAGTCTCACGTTTGTTTCACGAATTGAGTCTGGGCTGGGATAAATGAGAGGGCTGGGATAAAAAAGAGATTTGCAGTTAAGCTATCTCAGGAAATAGATATTCCGTAATAACTAGGAGGTTAGAATAAGTTAGATGGAAACGTTTGATTTTAAGGTTTGAGACTCAAATGTGCATAAAATAAAAACAATGGCAGGTGAAAAATAAATGTTGGGCATTAAATAATAAATGAAACAGAAAAATGGATTAAACATTAAAGATGGTGATTTTTGAATAAATAAATGCTGAATAAATATAAAGATTTTTTGTCAAATATATTTACTAGAAAAGTTCATATTTTATCAATAAAATGGAGGGAAATTAAAAGAAAAAAAAACGTTTTTAAAAAATAGTTTGAAATATATATACTAGCTATACCACAATAAAGGGTCTAGTAATAACCACAAAAGGAAGACGAAGAGTGTGGCAGTCATGGGGATTGACTATGAATACTAGAATATAAATATTGGTGAAATAGAAAAGGGAATATAAACAAAAAAAAATAATGTTTGAGAGCGTTTTTGAAGAGAAAGGGATAAATACACACAAATTTGAGGCAATTGCCTTTAGGGAAGTCGAGAAAGGGGCGGTTGAGTCTGACAATAATTTATTAAGATGAGCGCAAGAAAACACAAATATAAGAGAAGCGAGAGAAAAATACAAAAAAATTTTGACTTTTGTCGAAAGACGTTTCACCGCCAAGGTTATTTAGCGACAAAACGTCTATTTAGGGAAAAGTCAGTGAATTGCCCCAGTCAATTTTGCGTTCATTTTTACGTTTATTTTTGCGCTCATCTGTTTTACATAGAAACGAGTAAAAAAGGATTTAATGAATGAAAACAGTTATTATCGCAATAATGGATAACACAAATAATAAAATTTTTTGAAAAAATACTCAGGTAAGACTCGTTTCGGCAGAAATATGAAAAGATGAGACTCTAAAATGAGAAATAATATTTTTCAGAAAGTTGTCTAAAGGCGACATTAGAGTCTAAAGGATAATCTTTTGAATTTGCATAAAAAATTTATTGTTACAGTATATTGCTATGATTTTTAAGAATTTGAGCCGACAAAGAATATTGAGCATACTATAGTATGCTCAAAATTATTAATAAATACAATTAAATCATAGATAATTATTTAAATAAATCAATTAAAACAATGGACAGATAATGATGATATTTTAAGACAAAAAAGCTTAAAAATACAATGGATAGATAAAAGCATGGTTTTGTGTTAGAAAACTAGCCAATGGATTTTTACATGTTTTTAGAGACACAACTGTCTCTCTTTGTCTCTCTTCGTTAGAGTATAGTCTGACAGTCAGCGTAAAATTCTATTTCTGTCGCGATAAAATGCCAATGCCATATTTCGGATTTCTTTAACAAACTCAATAAAATTATTATCAAAAATTTTTATGAAGATTCTGCTTGATGAATAGTCCTAACGGTTGGGGTTAGGTGAGTCCCGCCAACTGAGTCCTAGAAACTGAGTACCGTTCCAACTGAGTCCCAGCCAACTGAGTACCGCCAACTGATTACCTGGGAGTTGGAACCGGACCTAGTTTCTGGGAATCAGTTGGCGGTACAAGCATGGGTCCCGAACAGGGGCGAGCGCATTGCGTTTTGCGTTTCTTGCGTTTTGCGTTGTTTTTTGGCAAAACGCCTTGCGTTGCGTTTTGCGTTATTTTCAACGCAAAAAACGCAAAAAACATACACCCCTAACGTAGAAAATGTGGAAAAAATGTTCCAAAAGAAGCAAATTTTAATTCAATTAATTAAATTGAATTAATTAATCGGAAAGGTTGCCGAGTCGGAAAGGTTGTTTTCGGCTGCCAAATTATTGATGACTAAGGTGAGGATTTTTAGTCAAATGACTTTTTTTTCTGCAAGCTTGGCATAATGTAAAACGTTGAAAAAACGTGTTTTTAGCATGGAACTAAGAGTCTAGGGTAACTTTATAGTTGACTATTTTTGACTATTTTTGACTTTTGGTGACTTTTTGACTATTTTAGATTTTTGGTATTATTTTAGATTATTTTTCTTTTTTTCCAGTTTTTTAATAATTATGCCCAAAAACTCCACGTTACATGCCTAGCACATTCTCTTCATCATGTGGCAGAAAAAATTAGAGATGAATTTAAGCATGTAGATAAATTGATTGCAAAAACAAAGCAGGTATTCTTGAAGTCCCCTCAACGTGTTTCAATTTATCGTGAGATGTTTCCTAATTTAAAAATGCCACCTAAGCCTGTAATTACGCGATGGGGAACCTGGATAGATGCTGTATCGTTTTATTGTGAGAATTTCGAAGCAGTTAAAATTTTCACCCAACCTAATCCCTCTTTACAAATTCGCTCCTCTTACTAGTTCTGATGTTGAAAGATCTTTCTCAATCTACAAATCAGTTCTTTCTGACAACCGAATGGTTTATTAAAACATCTTAATTTTGATTGAACTTCTCTTTCATAGGTTGTTGATTGTTTAAATCCAAAGGATGCCTCTTGTATTTCTGAAAGTCAAAAATGTTTTACACAAGATGTTTGGCAAGCAATGGCTTACATACAGTCAAATTTTGGTACTATTAGTCAGTCTATCACAAAATTAGAGGCCCATGGATTGACAATACAAGAATCAATGGAAATTTTTGTCAGTGTTCGTAATCAGATGGATTTTGCATCTGGTTTATGACTATTTGGCGACTATTTATATGACTATTTTGGCGACTATTTTGGATTTTTTGTGACTATTTTAGGCGCCTATTTTGATGTTTATACGTGACTAAAAATCCTCACCTTATTGATGACTGATTTAAGAACAAGTATTTCTAGTGATAATTTTGAGAAACAACTTTTTTTGCATCATAATTTATTGATTCTTGATGGAAAAATGGCTAATACTTGATATAAATGAAAAATCTTAATTTTTGCGTTTCTTGCGTTGCGTTTCTTGCGTTCTTGCGTTTTGCGTTGTTTTTTGGCCTTGCGTTGCGTTTTGCGTTTTCCACAATCGCCCTCGCCCCTGGTCCCGAACCTGGAAATGAAGAATTCAAAATTTTTTTAGAGACGCAATGACAGAAAAAAGTCCGTTAGGCATTGGCATTTTGTCGTTTTCTTTTTACTCTTTTTCTCTCTTTATTATATTTTCTTTTAAATTTCTCTTATTATTTCTAACAACTATTAAGTTATAAAAACGTTTTGCACAATTTGCAGCGGTCCTCTTTAGTTCATTCTCCCGAACAATTTTGCTTTCATTTATTCTCCTATATTACGGCCAGTCGATATTTTAGAGAGAAAGAAACTAGAAAATGGAAGAAAAAGAAAAAGCTTTTTATAGAGGAAATAGAAGGGAAATTCTTAAAGAATAAAAAGAGCTAGGGATTGTTTCTCAAATAATATTGTAAATTTATTGGAAAAATAATTAAAAGAAATAAATGGCCATTTTTTGAGAAATACAATGAGAAATTAAAATAGTTGTTCAAACAAATAAAAATAAACGAAATTTCGAAATGAATAAAATTAGGCCATAGGTCCGGAAAAACGAAATTTCGGAAAACGAAATTTCGAAAAACCATTAGTTTTTTCAATTTCACGAAACGAAAAGACACGAAATTCTAAAATGCGAAACAATCTCCGTTTATACCGACACTCTTGTTATATGTACAGTTGAAGCTCGTTATAGCCCAACCCTAGGGACCGGCTGATGGGGTATAACCGTAGTAAGGGGGTATAACCCTGTGGGGCTATAACGAGCTTCAACTGGTTACTCTCGTTATAAAGACTTGGCATATCCCAAATATCACTGGATATAAATTTACAACTGTTATGCAGTCACTTACAATTTTTTATATTTTAACGGAATAAACAATATTTAACTGAAAATTAGCTATCATTTAAAGAAGAGAAAATATATCTTTTTTATAAACAAAAAAATAAATAAAAATAAAATTCTATATTTGGTGTTGATTTATGTACATATTATTCAAGAAATCATAAATAAACTATATTTAGAAATAAAAGTACAAAGATTAAAATTCTCTCAATTAATTAACCAAAAAACTATTAAAAGATTAACAATAAAATTTATTAAATTGAATAAAAATAGTTAAAAAAACATTTTGTTTGATTAAAATTAATTATTAAAGGATAAGTATTTCGAAATGAAATTCGAATTTTGAAATGAATAAAATTAGGCCACAGGTCCGGAAAAAAACGAAATTTCGGAAAACAATAAATTTTTTCCATTTCACAAAGCGAAAAGACATGAACAGTGTGACAACTGGGAGATTAAAAGGAGGGATAAGTTGGAAAGGAGGGACAAGTGAGAGATTTTATAAGTAAGAGTTAGTTAAATTGGAAAATTGAATAAATCGAAGGTGGACTAATTGGGAAATATAAAAATGAGTCAAAGATGTGATAAGTAGGAGAGTTATATGTTGGGGGTTAAAGAGCTAAAATGGAAATCTACCTCGAAATTTTTTTTCAAAATTAAAAATCAAATTTCTTCCTCTAAAGTTCTTTTAAACACATGTGGCTATAATATTTGCACTAAAAATGAAAAAAGCAAAACAATTTTTAAAAGGGCTTTAAAGAGGAAATTTTGTGTGTTTTAGTAAAAAAAAAAGAGAAAATGCAAAAAAAGCTTCAAACTAAAAAAGTAATATACCCCGACAAAAGACGTCATTCATCCAAAATTTTCTATAATATTACATAAATTTTAGTAAAAAAGACTACATCTTCCCTCTAGCTTTTCTTATTCTTTTCCCATTGGACATTTTTAAAGAGAAAAATAAGTGAGAAAATTTAAAAAAGAAAAATAATTTTTTGCATTTTTTTTGGATTTTTAATTTGTTTTTAATAAATATTTTTTTGTTTCAAACAGTATTTTTGAAGGATTCGCCTCATTTTTGCCTTATTTTTAATGTGATAAATGGGAGATTAAATTAAGGATAAGTTGAAAAGAGAGATAAGTTAGGGATTTTATGGAACAAATGAGATGGAATAAGTGGGAGAGTGATTTTGAGATGAAGGTAAAGGTGTGATAAGTAGGAGAGTTCAGGGTTAGATATTGGAGTTTTTGGTTGTTTATTAAATGCCATTCTGACTGAGGAAGTGCTTATAATCGGGTAATTTACCAGACTCTCGTTAATAGCGACAAAAGGTATGAATGGAATTGTCGTCTATATAGAGGTTTAGCGTTTTATTCTGTGGTTAAAGATGATTTTATGTGAAAAGAGAACAAATGACCAAAAACAAATAAGAAAAATGTGTTTGTTTATTATTTTTTGTTTATAAAAAACAACAAAACTAAAGATTATATAAATAAATAAATATTTTCCGAGAACAAAATTAATATTATTTATTTAAATGTTTATATTCATGAAAAAGTAAGAAAATTAAAAGAAAAAATGAAAAAAAAATTTTTTTAGAAAAAAGCACAAATCCCCCATTTTCTCATTTTTCAGTTTAAACAAATCCAAATTTAGTCTTAATTTTTGTTTTATTTAAAAAAAAAAAAAAAGAAATTTATTGTTTATTGGAAAAATACTAAATTTTAAGGAGAAATTAGAAAATTAAAATATTTAAATTTAAAAATGTTTTAACAATAAATATAAACGATAAAAAAATTTTAGTGGTAAAAAAATAAAAAATAAAGAAAAAAATAAATTTTTGGGCAATATTTAATTAATATTTAGCTTATTTGTTAATGAATGGAATCGAACCCTAGATTCCTTTAAGAGAAAAAAATTAGAAAAAACAATTAGTTTATCCACTACACCATAGAAGTAAGTAGAAGGTTTAGTTTATTAAGGATAGGTCATTTTAGCGAAAGTACAATTTACCGAAAAGCCATAAATATGTCAAATAATTATCGAATCGATTCAAATTTGGTATGGTTCGACAGCAATCGATGAGATGCGTCGAATGGTACTAAAATCGACATAGTTAGATAACTTTAAAACAAGTTAGAAGTCTAAACATCCGCCATTAGACGGAAACATTAGAAGGAAAATTCAAAAATACAAAATAAAGTCCACACTTACCTAATTTGGAAAAATAAGAAAAAATTTAAAAAATTATTTAATTGCAAAATTCTAAAAATAAGGTCAAAAATATGTACATTTTCCTTTTTTCATTTAAATGACGAAAGGAAGTAAATAATGGCTGTCTAGATTAATAATATTTTCAATTGTTTTTCTAAAAATTATTTTTGCTTTTGTTTTTGTTAAAAAAGATTTATTTATTTATTATTTTTAGTTATATTTACGTAATTATTAAAAATATCCTCTTCTTTCTTTTTTTGTGACGCAATTTCTTTTTTTTTGTATTTAAATAACCATTTATTTTTTTATTCATTTATTGCCATTTTTGAAAGTAAAAAAGGTGAAAAAAAAGATGAGAGAGTTTTTGAGGTAAATATCTACTTATTTTAATATTTTTTGTTTTAAGCCATAATTTACCTGACAATATTTAATGATGATGAAAAAAATAAAAAAATATTAATAATTTTTACAGGTAAATAAAAAAGAAAAGAGAAAATTAAAAATAAAAATGAAAGGGGAATAAAATGAATAAAATAATAATTTAAAAAATAAATTTTAAAAAAATGCCGATAATTTGATGAAAATAATGAGTCAATATTTAAAAAAATTTGTAAGATTTTTAATTAAAAATTCAAGAATCTCCCGAGGAAATTTAAAAATTTTAGAGAAAAATTTTTTTGACTCTCAAATGTTTTAAGAAGACAAAGAAAATAATTAAATAATTAAATTATTTAATTCAAAAAATAAAGAATTATTTAATTAAATAAATTAAATAACCACCCTCACATTAAAGTGAAAATTCAATGGGTAAATTACAAGAAAAAAAGAGGTAAAACCTTAACAATAAAATAAAAATATATTTCCATGGCAACAATTTTAAGAATGAAAAAATGAGTAAAAAATATATAGCATTAAATAAAAATAAAATTTACTTAATATTAAATAAATAAATTTTTACCCTCCCTCGCCAACAAAACTTTTTTTTATTATATTTGTTTAAAAGTGAGGGAAATAATGGAAAATAAAAAAAAATAAAAAAGAAATAGTATAGTAAATGAAGAGATCAAGTTTATTTATTTTAATTCTAAAGTTTAAACATAAACTTGTCTTTAAACAAGTTTATTTAAAAACAAGTTTGTTTGAGAACATTCTTATTTTTAATAAAAATTCTGAAATGTTTTTAATAAAAATTCTGAAATTTTTTATTAAATTCTGGTTTAAAACAAGTTTGTTTAAAGTTTATAAAAAAGTTTGTTTGTTTAAAATTCTGATTTCAAGTTTATTAAGTTTCTAAATCTTCTGATTTTTTTATTTTATTTTTTATCGTAAAGAAGACGTTTAATTTTTAATAATTAAATTATTAAATAAAAAAATATTAAATAAATTTATTTAAATCAAAACAATGTTTTTCATTTTCACTCCGAGGATGACAAGCTATTGGTTGATCGACTAATACACCTATTAAAATAAATTTAAAAAATTATTTTTAATTAAATAGACCAGCTAGAGAAGCAGTCAAAAAACAAGAAATACTTCCTGCCAAAAGTGCACGTAAAGCTAATTTTGAAAGAAGCCTTTTTCTGGTAGGCGCCATACCTCCAAGTGTACCAAGCTGAATCCCGATGGAAGTAAAGTTGGAAAATCCACATAAAGCATAAGTTGCAATCATTGCAGAACGAGGCTGAATAAAAATGTTTATTTGAAAATTATTTTAAATTAAAATTCTGATTTTAAGTTTATTTAAGTAATTTCTCTTGTTTTGTTTTAATTCTGATTCCAAGTTGATTTAATTAATATTTTATTTCAAATTTATTTCTTTTTAATTCTGGTTTCAAGTTTATTTCCAAGTTTTGAAAGTTACAAAACTTTTCCCAACAAATAATGTTTTTTACCGAAAGTTTTCCTTGTTTAACCAATTGACCAAGCTGTTTATAAGCGACAAATTCATTTAACGCAGTTTTTGTACCCATTAATTGTGCAATATAAATTTATTTTAATAATTTTTGGTTAAATTTAATTTTATTTGTAATTTATTCCAAGTTTATTTAAAAATTCTATTACAAAATAAAAATTACCAATAAATGTTTCCTCTGAATTTGTAACACCCATAACAAAAGCAAGAGGGAAAAATAAATAGCCAAGAAAAAGCTGAAAAAACCAGAAAATAAACTTGGAAGTTTGTTTAAAATTCTGATTTAAAGTTTATATTTGCTAATAAAAATGTTCGTTAGAAATTCTGATTTTGGTAAAAACATTAAAACAACTTTTATCTTCAAGTTTATTTAAAATTCTGATTTGTTTTTAATTCTGATTTAACGTTTATATTTAAAATGTTCATTTAAAATTCTGATTTTAATAAAAAACAAATTATTTCAAAAACTTGCTTCAAAACTCCACCCTTGTTGTCCAACTAATTCTCCCATCCATCCTAAAAACGAATTTAGTAAAGCAAGCAATGCAAGAAATACAATAAGATTGGCTATAATAGCAACTACAAGTTCTACTGCCATAACTGCTCCATTGCTTATACATTCCAACATATTTGTTTCTTCTCTATATTTTTTAATTAAATATTTATTTAAAATTCCAAAAAAGTAACCCTTTAGGTAATTCCAAATCCTCAACATTAGCTAATTGACTTTGTTCTGTCTCAGGATAAAGAATCTTAAAATTGAGTTGAGGGATAAATTAAAGAAAATAAACTTTAGAACAAGCCAACGACCCAGGAGCAGACATTACTGTAGCTGATAATAAATAACGAGGACACGCACCAAAACTTAATTAATTAAAGTGGAAATAAACTTTAAATTCTGATTTCAAGTTTATTTTGAATTCTGAATTAAGTTTATTCTGATTAACTGATTAAATTTTATTTAGATTTCTGGTTTTAATTTTATTCAAAATTCTAAATCCAAGTTTAATTAAAATTCTGATTTTAAGTTTTACCTAATATAAGTAGCAAAAACAGCACCCGCAATACAAGAAAATCCCGTTGTCATAATAGCATGTAATTCGAAAAAGTAGAGGAATAATATATTTTTAAATAATTATTAAAAACCGGAAGCAGTCATTTTTTCTAAATAAGGACGAATTAAAAGAGGAGATTCACTCATTCCTAAGAAAACACAAGCACAGGCATTTAATGATTCTGTAGCTGTTGTTTTTAGTGTTAATTGGACAAACCTTTGATAGAAAAGAAAAAATAAGGAATTAAAAAGCAATTTTATAAGAAAATATTTAAAAAAGTTGTTTTTGGTAAATAATTCCAAAGATTTCCGGTTATTAAATCAGAACATTTTCAAAGTTTGTTCATTTAAAATTCTGAATTTTGAGTTTTAGTATTTAATATTCTGCTTCAGGTTTATTTATCAAAAATTCTGGTTTTAGGAATTCTTATAATGTCTTAATAATGTTGGAAAGAAAAAGTTTATTTAAACTTTAAATTGTTTTAATTTCATTCTGATTAGACTGTGCGCAAAAGGTTTGCGTTTTTGCGTTTTATTAGATAAAAATTTAAGTTCTTTGTATTTTTAAAAATTAAGAAAAATTTTAGAAATTAAGAAAAAATAAAAAATTTTCAATCACCATGCCATCTTTTTAATAACAAATTGTAAGATGCCAAAATGATATAGTAAAGCCTAAAATGAGTAGAAGAAAGGCAAAATTCAGAAAAAGAAAAAATTTTTTTACCACAACAGAACCAAAATAAACAACAACTTGAACTGCCCTAAAAGCAAAGACGGGTTCCATACCACAAATATTTGGAGGGGAAGAAAGAAATCCATAAACAAAATCTGTGCCATTATGTGTAAATTCAAGGAAAACGAGTACAGAATCCTTTAAAATTAATTTTTTAAAAATTTAAAAAAAAAATCGGAAAACCGCAAATTTATTAAAAATAGTTGATCCCCATTCCCAACGTAAAATACAAAGACCCATTGCAAATTGTAAGAAAAATCCACAAATTACTGGACGCCAAATAATCTTTAAATTAATTAAAATAGGATAGTTGTTTAAATAAAATTTCAAACTTTGGACGAATTATGAGAGAATAGTACCATTAATAAAATATAAAAAATAATTCCGAAGAGACCCAAAAGACGTTGTTGTGATCTTTAATTAATTAAGGGATTTAAAAAAAATTTTTTTAATTAAATAAATTGGACCTGTAAGTATCAAAAGCCAAGAAAATAGCAATTGCACAAAATATAAGAATATATAAAATACTGAAAAAATTGGAAAAAAAATTTTTCTAATTTTTAAGAAAATAATTTTTAATAAAATAAATAAAAAAAATTAATAAAATAATTTTAATCAAATTAAATAAATAATTTTTAATAAAATAATTTAATAAAATAAATAATTTTTTAATAAAATAATTAAAATAAAAAAAATAAAAAATAAATATTTTTAATTAATTAATTAATTAAAAACAAACATTTGTGTATTTGGCTGTTTAAGAATATTATCAAGTTTTAAACGCAAAGGCTTAATTAATTTATTAAATGGTCGTGAAATAAATTTTGATTTTATCCAGAAAAACCAGCACAGTAATGTAAATATTAGAAGACCAAAAGCTCGTTGGAAAGAATTGAGAAGTGCAAGAACTTAATTTTTAAAATAATATAAAATAACTTTAATAAATTTTCCGGAAAATCTAAGATTGTATTAAAATTTCCGGAAGTTTCCATTTTTTCCGGAAATAATATATAGCTCTATTAAACATAGAAAGCTTATAAATATTAGGTTTTCCGGAAAGATTAATATTCATTGTTTTACATTTAATTTTCCGGAAAGAATTAAATAAATTCCGGAAGAGTTTATACCTATTTAAAGTTATTTTCCGGAAGATTAATATTCATTGTTTTACATTTAATTTTCCGGAAAGAATTTAATAAATTCCGGAAGGGTTTATATTTAAAGTTATTTTCCGGAAAATTAGTATTAATTGTTTTATATTTAATTTTCCGGAAAGAATTAAATAAATTCCGAAGAGTTTATACCTATTTAAAGTTATTTTCCGGAAGATTAATATTCATTGTTTTACATTTAATTTTCCGGAAAGAATTAAATAAATTCCGGAAGAGTTTATACCTATTTAAAGTTATTTTCCGGAAGATTAATATTCATTGTTTTACATTTAATTTTCCGGAAAGAATTAAATAAATTCCGGAAGAGTTTATACCTATTTAAAGTTATTTTCCGGAAGATTAATATTCATTGTTTTACATTTAATTTTCCGGAAAGAATTAAATAAATTCCGGAAGAGTTTATACCTATTTAAAGTTATTTTCCGGAAGATTAATATTCATTGTTTTACATTTAATTTTCCGGAAAGAATTAAATAAATTCCGGAAGAGTTTATACCTATTTAAAGTTATTTTCCGGAAGATTAATATTCATTGTTTTACATTTAATTTTCCGGAAAGAATTTAATAAATTCCGGAAGGGTTTATATTTAAAGTTATTTTCCGGAAGATTAATATTCATTGTTTTACATTTAATTTTCCGGAAAGAATTAAATAAATTCCGGAAGAATTTATACCTATTTAAAGTTATTTTCCGGAAGATTAATATTCATTGTTTTACATTTAATTTTCCGGAAAGAATTAAATAAATTCCGGAAGAGTTTATACCTATTTAAAGTTATTTTCCGGAAGATTAATATTCATTGTTTTACATTTAATTTTCCGGAAAGAATTTAATAAATTCCGGAAGGGTTTATATTTAAAGTTATTTTCCGGAAAATTAGTATTAATTGTTTTATATTTAATTTTCCGGAAAGAATTAAATAAATTCCGGAAGAGTTTATACCTATTTAAAGTTATTTTCCGGAAGATTAATATTCATTGTTTTACATTTAATTTTCCGGAAAGAATTTAATAAATTCCGGAAGGGTTTATATTTAAAGTTATTTTCCGGAAAATTAGTATTAATTGTTTTATATTTAACTTTCCGGAAGGATTCTATTACATTTTCCGGAAATTCTTTATTAATTCATATTGTATCTTTTTCTTGACTTTTCCATAAGCTCAAGAAAAAACTTTAAAAATATATTCTTTAATTAATTTACCCAAAAAAGCATGCCAAAAAACAATTAAAGCAATTTTTCCAAATTTTCTTAAAATTACTGAATTTTCAATAAATAATTCACTTATTGAAGTTTGTGCAAAACTAAGAAGGCGAAAAGGATTTTTATTAAATAAATAATTATTTTTCTCATTTGTTGATATTTTTGTAGTTAAATTATTAATGTTGTTATTATTATTTATTTGTGGTGTTAAATTAATTAAATTATTTTCTACGTGTTCTTTATTTTCTTTATTTTCTCCAACTTTAACTCTTGTTAAATTCATTTTTATGTAACTATTACTTATTCTTAAATTTTTGACTATATTTATTATAAATCTAAAATCCCCAGCAAATTAAAAATTTTATAAATGAATTTTATAAATAAAAGGGAACAAAATAAAATTAGAAAATTTTTAATATGATCGTAAAATTTTTTTAGAGGAACAAAAAATGTTATTTACGAATTATTTGTAAATTTAAATCAATTCGCGTGTTTACTTTAATAAAAGGACAATATTATTTTTTTTTCGGTAAAATGCTTATTGTTGATCAGAATTAATTTACAACATTGTTAGTTGTAAATTTAAAAAAAAGGTTGTAAAAAATAAACTTTCTTTAAAACAAAATTTGACTATAAAAGCTTGTTTGGATCCAAGTTTATTTTACTCTCCTCTACCCAACAACTTCAACAATAATTACAACCTCCTCCAAAGATGAGACAAACCTGCAAAGGAACCACCAGTCAACAGCCGCCAGTCAACAATGGTCCTCGTCAACGCGTTCATCGAAAACTATTATGTTCGTATGCTGTGGAAAAATTCATTGGATGGGAGATGGAATAGAACCATCATGGAAAGGGCCCAGACCAGAGCACAACCGACTGTGCCACCATCCAACCCGATGCTGGGTTATTTTTATTCATTCATATTCTCTGCAAGTACGGACACAACACTTTCTTCCCCTTTGCGAAATCAAGCGTCCTCGCTTGTTCTGCTTGTCTTCTTTAACTATCAACTGCTTTTGAACTTAGGAGAAATATACTGACCCATATTGTGGAATTCTCAATTACTGCGCAACATAGACTTATGCATAATAGCGGCGTATGTGCGACTTACGTTTTTTTTTCTTATACTTGCTGCGCTTCCCTGCGTCTTACGCACTATACTATATCGCGAGCTTCTCCAGGAGCCCCACACAGCTAGGCGATTTTTCTCACAGGGTCTTCTCCTTTTCTCTCCACAATGACAGTTTATCAGATCATCACAGCATTTGACGGTTCGCTTATATTTCCTCGGGCTATGCCCGAACGGGTCGTGGCACCATTATTATGTTCGTATGCTGTGGAAAAATTCATTGGATGGGAGATGGAATAGAACCATCATGGAAAGGGCCCAGACCAGAGCACAACCGACTGTGCCACCATCCAACCCGATGCTGGGTTATTTTTATTCATTCATATTCTCTGCAAGTACGGACACAACAAAAACAATCCATTCGGAGGCTCAAATACAAAAGGTGGGTTTATTTTTGTATTAATTTCCAAGAAATATGTTTTATTTTTAGACATCCTGCAGCTCGGATTGACGATGTTCCTGATGTTGCTCTTCCCGACCAGATGTTCAACGAGAGTGCCTGTAAATCCAAAAGTGTGGACAAGACTTTCATCGATAAGGAAATGTTCGTTTTCAACATTTTTGACTTGAAAAAACTTTATTTTTCAGCGATCCTTATATTGACTCCGAAACTGGAATGTTGCCTCAATGCACGGAACAATGTACGGATTCTTCCAATTCTTCGTCTCATCAATCGTCCGAATCAACAATTAAAGCAGCATCTCCATCCAAATGCAAGTCAAAAACCCGTCGACCTAAAGCAAAACAAAAGAGAAGTAAATCTGTTTCGCGAATTGTTGTTTCTGCTACGGCTGTTGCCACTGCGGCAATCCTTCCAACTTCTCCGCCTGTAAAAGAACAACTCTTTGAAGGAATAATACAAAAACAACAACATCGTCGTGAACATCGTTCTGCATCGCCAGCATTGGGCAAATTCAACAAAATTAGACGACAACTTCGTGTTGCCGTTCTAAAAAGAAATGAAGGAAAGAAACCATCAAAGAAGGCTTCTGCTGAATCTAAGGACATTAGCGAAGCGGATGATGAAGAAGAAAACGATGAAGAAGAGGAGGAAGAAAAGAGTTACGGGTATTCGACTATCTCAAGGTGGTTTTATTTTTAACAGAGGAAGGGTTTTTTATCGAAAAACCTCTATATAATGGACGATAAAATTTAATTATTTTTCAGTATGTCAACAGAGGCAGTTGGTGATGGTAATGATGAAGATGGCTTTGATTGTTGTGTTCAACTGTGGAATATTCTCGTCAAAATTGTAAGGCTGATGTTTGAGGCAGGCAACTATGTTTTGGACCATAAAGTAAAAAACAATTGAATGAATCCTCTAAACATTTTTTTCTTTTAAAAGTTGTTGTTCTATCCATTGGCTATCATTTTTGCCTATTTGTGCCTTGGAGTTCTTCATTCAATATTTGCCTCTATTTTGGCAAGCATTGCTGGTTGGATTTGGCCTCCTCTTCATTTCATTCTGAGCACTACAGCTGGTTTTGCTTGGCGACTTGCCGATTGGTTGTCTTGGGTGGATGAACTTGGACGGTCAGAAAAAAATTCAAAAAATTCTTAAAATTTTTATAAATTTTCAGTAGTCTAATATGTGATATGGCTGCTAGTTATTGTCGTCGTTATCGTCTTCTCTGTGACCGCCAATGTTCGTTTGTTGATCGCGCTGTTGAACATTCTCATAGGTCTTTCTAAATATGAACGGATTGTTTTTGTTTGAAGAAAAATAAATAAAAAGAATAAAAGATGTAAATAATAAATAAATGTTTTGTGTTAAAATTGTAATTATATGTACATATATTTGTTTGGAAACAAATTGTAAAAACATAATTTTTTTAAACTTGAATTAAAATCCCTTTTGTTGTTTTTGTTTTGCAAGTAAATAAATGATCGTATGTATTTCCGCCAATATTTCCGATTTTCTTTAATGAGTTAATGTTGATGACATTTCTTATGTCATTTATTTTTTATTTTAAAAGATTTGAGGACGATTTTAATTACTTTTAATTTTTCTTTCTTTGTTGTTTAAGAATGTCTGCTATTTTTAAAAAGTTAAGCAAATAAATATATTTTTTAAGTGAAAGATATTATATTAAATAAACTTTAATAAAAACAGATAGAGTTGAACATAAAAAATTAATAAAATTCTGATTAAAATATTGAATTGATCCTGGATGACGAGATAAAAACGAAATACAGTAAAATATCTCTGAATAGAGACAAAAAGAGACAAAATCTCTTTGATATAATTTTGACATTTTATAAAAATTTACACACTTTGGCATTTTGTCAAAAATATTAATATTGGCATTTTGTAGAATTTTTGCCTGTTTGACATTTTTAAATTTGCCCTTATTGACATTTTGTAAAATTTTCCATTTATTGCCTTTTTGTCTTATTTCAAGGACATATAATAAGATTTAAGGACAAGACACTGAAAAATAGAATAACCTATTAGTTTAGAAATCTAAGGACATATAATAAGATTTAAGGACAAGACACTGAAAAATAGAATAACCTATTAGTTTAGAAATCTAAGGACATATAATAAGATTTAAGGACAAGACACTGAAAAATAGAATAACCTATTAGTTTAGAAATCTAAGGACATATAATAAGATTTAAGGACAAGACACTGAAAAATAGAATAACCTATTAGTTTAGAAATCTAAGGACATATAATAAGATTTAAGGACAAGACACTGGAAAATAGAATAACCTATTAGTTTAGAAATCTAAGGACATATAATAAGATTTAAGGACAAGACACTGAAAAATAGAATAACCTATTAGTTTAGAAATCTAAGGACATATAATAAGATTTAAGGACAAGACACTGAAAAATAGAATAACCTATTAGTTTAGAAATCTAAGGACATATAATAAGATTTAAGGACAAGACACTGGAAAATAGAATAACCTATTAGTTTAAAAATCTAAGGACATATAATAAGATTTAAGGACAAGACAATGAAAAATAGAATAACCTATTAGAAATCTAAGGACATATAATAAGATTTAAGGACAA